>JAZGTJ010007093.1:0-12812 GCA_036877575.1 Botia almorhae
CGGGAGCTCAGAGGGGAGCGTCTGCATATTACGTTAAAGAGAAAACCGATTTTCATTCAAGCAAATCAATGTAAACTACACATTCGAGTTAATCGATAAAATCGATTTATCGCCCAGCCCTAAAAGTATGATTACGGCGATAAGTTGGTCCTGACACGTGTTGTGAGACACCAATAGTGTTCAAAATGTCTTTGAAAGCCAAACCCAATGCATCCTTTTCATTATCCACATGGATGTTAAAATCACCAACAATTAAGACTTGATCGGTGGCCAGTACTACTTCTGATAAAAAGTCAGCAAATTCCTTGATAAAGTCTGTATGGTACCCTGGTGGCCTGTAGACAGTAGCCAGTAAAAATTACAGTCTGCTTATTTACCCCAGATGAAGCTATATTAAGCACCATTACTTCATAAGAGTTGTAACCAAAGTCAGATCTTTGGGCAGCTGTAAATGTATTTATATAAAGTGCAGCAACACCTCCCCCTTTGCTTTTTGGGTGAGGCTAATGCTTATAACAGTAATTTTGGGGGATTTGGCCATGTTTCTGTCAAGCAGAGCACATCTAGGTTTTGATCTATGATCATATCATTAACATAAAGTGCTTTTTTAGAGAGAGCTCTAATATTCAGCAAGCCAAGCTTTGTTAATTGTTTGTCTCTATTATGTACCTTTTTTATTTGTTTAACATTGATTAAATTGCAATATAATTGTTCCATATAACAGTTTTTTTGTATGTACCAGTCGGGGGGACAGACACAGTCTCTATTTTATAGTATTTAGGTGATTCTATGTGTTGCAAATTATGTGACATCTGTGGCATGTGACGGCTGGCAGACAGTTGGTTAAGCCAGTCTGTCTGCTTCCTGACCTGGGCACCAGTTAGTCAAATATTAGTAGTATTAGTAAGACTATATGTGTAGTTTTCTACACATATAGTTCTACGAGACAGAGTGTAGTTTTCTCTGCTGACAGAGAAAACTACACTACTTGAAATGAGAGGCGTGTCATTTATTTTAAAGTTAAATTACTCCTATCCCAGTTAAATAGCTATAAGTAAGTCATCATTTGGTAAACACTGATTCTGTGGCGCTATCAAAACATTGCTGTGTTTAAACCCAACCAGCTGACAACAACACCATCGTCTCAGCCACTGGCATGAGTTTGGGGTGAGACTATCTGTTTTACTGACCGATGCACAACAAGGCAGTGTATGGAAAAAATGTGATGCTAGTGCTGCAGAAATCACTTACACGCTTTATAATTTTCCACAGATTAAGAGAGATTCTTATGATCGCCAGCTCTAACATCAAAACGCCCATGATGAGCATTCCAGTTCTGATGAACAAGAAAGCCATGAAGCGTGTGAAGACACTGCAGAAGAAGCTAACTCGTGTTTGTTTGGCAGAGGTGAGCACATTTAAATTTTTGTGTCAGTATACTGGAAGTTATTTCTACTACAATAACTGGCACACTTCACAATGTTGCTACTGATCTCATGTCATTAGTTTGAGATGATGACAACATTTATCATCACATTAAAACGTATAGTACCAGTACTGCAGAAAAATCTGTGTAAATATGACAATTTTTACCTGAAATTTGGGGCCATAATAGAGTAAGTGAAAATGACTTAAGATGCCAGCATTATTATTTTTACACTCACATATTGGTAGATCTGTGAGTGAAATCTTTCAATTTTAGCAATCCTTGTTGCATTATATATCAATAGTGAGAGTTCAAAAATAAGGACAAAGTACTTGTTTTCTTTTTAGAATGTTTACATGTATACTCGATATTTTAAATGTCTTTAGAAGTCTCATTTTTAACTTATTTTTTTAAGGCGTTTGTATTAATTAGATACAAGGGTTTTAATGTGCCTGCTTGAGTAAACTGTTAAATTGTACACACACTTATAGTTAAAACCAAATGTGGGTAACTTTGCAAAAGTCTTGTACTTCATTTCTTTTGAAGAGGAATCAAATAATCTGAAGAACAAATAATGTTGAAGCCAGAAATGGGCCAGAAAGGGTGCAATTGTGGTCTACTGAGCCAGGCTTGTAATCAAAAGGTTCCTGGTTTGATTCCAGTGCCAAAGGGTAGCAACTGAAGTGCCCTTAAGTAAGGCACCTAACCCCTGATTAGGGATGGGTACCGAAACCTGGTACTTAATCGGTGCCTAATTATAAAAGACCGAAGTATCGATAAGCTCTGACGTTAACGTAGGGCTGGGCGATATGGCTGAAAACTGTATCACGATATCAGTGTTTCATATCGGCCGATATCGATAATTTTTGATTTTTTTATGACCCAATTAAAATAAGGACCAGGAGAAAAATATATTACATTTAAACATTTTCATTTTAAACTTAACCTTCCTCTGATCATAATCCCCTCAAGGCATCTGGCTCCAAAGGCTGAGCGCGGATAAGGTGGTACATCAAGTTCGTGGTATTACCAGTCTTGGCGAGGACGACGGTCCTGCATAATTTGCAGACGACATTGGTCTGACTACGGTCAGACTTATAATATCCAAAAAAAACTGCTGAGGAGCTGACTTTTCTCACTCACTGTGGCACTCATTTTCTGCTTATGAAGAGGAATCCAGCAGACCAGCACGACACAACGATATGGCGCAATCAAACGTGATACTGTTACATGATTGTCTGTTAGCGTGTCACTCCCTACGTTGCTAGGTTACCAGAGAGCGAGTGCCTTCGTTAATGCAACCAAACTTGCTTCGCAACCTCTGTTTTCTTCCGATGAAGAATAAAAAATATCGAATGTTATATCGAACACATTTTTTTATTGATATCGATCATGTGTCTATCGCGATACATATCGTTATCGTTTTATCGCCCAGCCTTACGTTAACGGTTCTGCTGTCGGTACTGGAGAAATTTAAAAATAAACTTTTTATTTTTTAAAATAAACATTTTATTATTGCTAAATAAACATTACCTAGCATATTTTACCTGCCTGCATTTGTAATTTGCAATAATATTCGTTATTCGTCTGCACTGCTGTTATTTGCAATCTCACGCACGAAATGTAGTCTGTTCCGCAGTACACAGAGCTCGCACGCGCACAACACGAGAGAGAGCTCGCACTTATGGAGTGACGATGGCGGAGAGAGCCAAACAATCCAAAGTATGGTTACACTTCACCCGTGTGAACACGGACAATGCTCGTTGCAACAAGTGCAACAAGATTTTTGCTTGTAACGGCGGAAACACACGCAATTTATCAAAACATCTAGCCAAAGTGCATTATGTGCAGATAGAGAAATGCAAAGTTTTCGTTTTATCATCCGCCTCCTCAGGTATGTATGCTATGTTAAAATAATGACATCAAATAAGGTGTCTCTAAATCAGTATTATAATGTTAATAATTTAATAAACACACATTCACATATTGCCTACATATAGGCTAAATATTTAGAGTATTTTTTATGCAGTAGCCTAAATAAATATTAAACATTTAAAATGCCTTTATAGTACTGCATGCTCCAACTATGTTCCTTTAAATCATTGTATATATTAATTTACAAGAAAATTGTTTATTTGTTTTACAATCATTGGTTTTGTTTGTGTAATAGATATTTGCTCAAACATTGGTGATTGCTAAGCTATAGATAATTATTTTACGTTAAAAAATAGTGTTGTTATTTCTGTTCTCAATTTGTTTCTGTTTTTTAATTAAGAAAAGACAACAAAGTACCGATAAGAGTACCGTTAAAGTACCGAATCGATAAATGGTATCGATAGTAGTAGTAATACCGTTAAAACCTTAACAATACCCATCCCTACCCCTGATTGCTCCCGGGTGCAGCAGTGCTACCCAATGCTCTAAGTGTGTGTGTTCAAGACTTGCTAGTCAGTGAGGGAAAAAATAATTTGATCCCCTGCTGATTTTGTATGTTTTCCCACTGACAAAGAAATGATCAGTCTATAATTTTAATGTTAGGTTTATTTTAACAGTGAGAGACAGAATAACAACCAAAAATCCAGAAAAATGCTTTTAAAAAAAGTTATAAATTGATTTGCATTTTAATGAGTAAAATAAGTATTTGACCCCTTAGCAAAACATAACTTAGAGGAAAAATATATTGCAATTCTTTTGCATTCTCCCACAAATTTGGTAGGGTAATTTTGTATAATATTTTTAGGCATCGGGGAGCAACTATCAATATGTATGGTATTGAAATCGCATTTGAATGTGCGCTCGCTTTCTACTTTCAATCCGCTATCGCGCGAACTGTGTATTAGTGACGCCCGTCCTGTCATTACTCTTCTCACGTGACAAGTTAAATCTCCCGCAGCAAGCTTAATCATATGATAGGGATTGCATGCACAGTTTAGAGAATTGCGAAAATCGCTAAAAGTTGTATGTGCGTGCGTGTGTGAAACACACGTGTGTGCGTGTGTGAGGCGCACAGATTTACGCAGATATTTTAGTTCTGAAGTGGAGACTGATGCATAGATGGAGAAAGCTGATGGATATGCTATGCCCTTAACGTGGCATTTTCTTATGTGACTTCAGTTGATAATTCAAAATTATTGTTCTAAATTGTTTTTATAAGTTAATAGAAATTTCAGTTCAGTGATAACCAAATACTTGTATTGATAATTGTAATTTGATTATTTTATACAATTGTTATTTGTGCTTTTGTTGCCTTGGCCGTGTGTTTTGGGTCATTGTCATACTGGAATACCATCCACAACCCATTTTCAATGCCCTGGCAGAGGGAAAGAGGTTCTTACCCAAGATTTGACGGTACATGGCCCTGTCCATCGTCCCTTTGATGCAGTGCAGTTGTCCTCCTCCTAGCAGAAAAACACCTCCAAAGCAAAATGTGCAATGCCACGAGTTGAGTTGATGCCAAAGAGCTTGATTTTGGTCTCATCTGACCACAACACATTTCACTCAGTTCTTCTCTGAATCATTCAGATGTTCATTGGCAAATTTCAGACAGGCCCTGTACATGTGCTTTCTTGAGCAGAGGTACTTTGCAGGCACTGCAGGATTCAGTCTTCACAGCATGGTGTCTTACCAATTGTTTTCTTGGTGTCTATGGTCCCATCTGCCCTGAGATAATTGACAAGATCCTCCCGTATAGTTTTGGGATGATTCCTCACCGCTCTCATGATTATTGAGGTGAGATCTTGCATGGTGCCCCAGACCGAGGGAGATTGACAGTTATTTTGTGCTTTTTCCATTTTCACTTTTTTGAAATGTGTTGTTTTATTTTTTGTTGTTATTCTGTCTCTCACTGTTAAAATAAACTTACCATTAAAATTATAGACTAATCATTTCTTGGGGATCAAATAATTTTTACTCACTGTACATGTCAGAAGTGGCAGAACTTCACATCTTGCATGGGTTTCAAAATGGCTCTATAGCCCCACCTACAAAATAAGCACTCCTTGTGCTATATTTCACGTACATGTATGCAGTTTGGTATGGTTTGATTTCTCACCATGAAATAGTTAGGTATGCTTAAACTACACACCAACATCCCCAATGTGCACCAAGATGTAAGCTGATAATTTGAATAATTTGATTTTAATTTGAATATCTTTTGGAGCAATCATGAGCATAAATGTGCAGTATTATTGCTAAGTTTCATGCCTCTTAGGGCAGAGTGGTAGGATCTCATACACGTAGATTTCATAAACCAAGATTTACCTCACCTTAATTGTTTAATAAATAGAACTTCTCCTGGTTTAAAATGTGAAGCATAACCAGACATACTAGATCAAGTAGTATCCATAGCTATGGGTTATATATTTAACAATATCACTTATAACTTCAAAATATATTTTCAACACTGTCTTTCCAAATTAAGAGGCCAGGACATGCCAGTAAGTGCTATGTACCAGTCAGCCACATTCTATGTAATATTTGTGAGCTTTCAACCACCACTGCTAGACAGTATCGCTTTGAAGAAGACATTTCAAGGATTAATTATGCCTTACCAGAGCTGCATAGATGTACATTTCTGAAATCCAAAACTGAAATCAAGATACTGCATGAGTTAAATATGCTTTCAATATTCTTAATAATGTTTTTGGACACCCAAAAATCAAGATTTCTTTTTTTTAACTGTCATCATTGGTATATAATGTAACAAGGATTGCTAAATTAACAGATTTTTCTAATAGATCTACCAATGTCTGTGCAAAAATAAAACGATGCTGGCATCTTAAGTCATTTTTCACCACCACTAATATGCCTCTAAATTTCAGGTAAAATGTATTCTTAGCCCCCCTTTACAAATAATTGGATAACTTACTAACTATTTATCAGTGGCATTTATTATTTTGGCTTCCATCACTTTTTATGTTGATTTTGCTTCTGTATAAATATATTTTTAAACAGTCAAAAAATGAGGGACCTCTGGTTAAATTGGGTGAATAAATAATAACATTTTCATTATTGTGTAAACTATACTTTTAAAACACTAGTAAATTAAACTGCATGTGGTGTGATTGTGGTCTGAGTACAGGTGCTTCACAAGGTGGATGTAATAGAAACATTGCGCATGGAGGGGATAAAGAGACAGAAATCAAGAGTCTTTAAACTCACCTTCCACATTCTGCCCTCTGAGCGATACCAGCAGGACAAGCTGCTCACCCCTCAACAGATCCTTTATTACATGGAGGAGAAGTAAACCTGAAATGAACACTGATAATTATCTGCTGTTTTACTTCAGACAGTATTCTAGGAATCCAACTCACTTATGTGTGTTTTTCAGATTCTTTCGTCTGCTGTTAGAGGCCATTAAAAAATTAAATGCTAAACTTGCATCCGTCCACGGTGTGGACATGCGCAGGGCCACAGCAAGAGATGCTGGTGACTCTGCGGTCAGAGAGGTACACAGTCACAAACCACTGCGTAAGTGCTGTGATGTCATACATGGGTAACTGCAGCAGCTGCTTGACTTGCACACAGGATAACGAGGGTGATGATGCAGACAACAGGATTATGGATGATGAGGCTAATGAGGGAGATGCTGATGCAACAGATACAAGGAGAAAAGAGAAACAAGAGGAGGAGGTATACAAACATCTTGAATCTCACTTCAGAGCAGCTGACATCAGTGGCCACCATCTCGTAGTGCTATAAACTATTTAAAGGAGTAGTTCACCCAAAAATAATAATTAGCCCATAAATTACTCACTTAGGCATCTTAGATGTATATAACTTTCTTCTTTCAGCTATATTATATAATATTAAATTCTATTTTTGTAAATATATATATTAAATAAAATTAAATGATAGTTAATTAAATGAGTTAATTAAATGATAGCCTGGCTGTTCCCAGCTTTAAAAAGGTGCATCCATCATCAAGAAATCCATATGACTCCAGTTTGTTATTAAATGTCATTTAATGACAAGATGTGACAAGATACATTTGTAAAAAAATTAAAAAAAACATATTAATATTTTGAGTTTAATTAGCGAGTGTATCCAGCATGTTTGAATGTAAATATCAATATGTGTACAACCGACTCCACATCAATAACTTTTAAACTCATTGGTTCTCGCGTCTCACGACTAGTTGTCATGTGTGGAGCTTTAAAATCTCGGCCACTATTCAATGCCATCACAATGCTGGGAAAAGCCAGGATTGTAACTGTGAAATCTGTTTTATGAGAAGGTAATGTATCCATACAGACTACTAAAACAGTATGTAATTTTGAGACTATGCAATATTTAGTCAATGAACATTATGGATGACAGGTATCATAATAAGCAAGATAAGTTCCAGCTTACACTGAGATAAAATTTTACAGGAGTAAAAGGGATTTGCAATAATACCATACAATATCTGAATATTTATATTGTGTTTCTGTAGCTCAGTTGCTAGATGATTAGCATTGTGCTAACAACGCAAAGGTTGTGGGTTTGAGTCCCAGGGAACACATGCACTGACAAAATGTATACCTTGAATGAACTAAGTCGCTTTGTATGAAAGCATCTGCCAAATGCATAAATGTAAATGTATATCTAATGGAAGATAATGGTAGAAAAGGAAATAATGAAATAGCATATTCATCTTTAATTAAAACCAAATTCAAGCAGCTAAACTTAACAGCCAGTGATGAACATGTATTTTCATTGAATGCATCATCTACACACTTGTCAGTTAAAATTCACTTTGCTTAGAAGTGTAATGGAGCAGATGTGTCTGCCTTGTGTTTGATAAGGTGGACTATGAGAGTGAGGAAGAAGAGGAGGGAGAGAAGGACAGTGAAGATGAACAGGCTGAGGACAGACATGAAGAAGCAGAATCTTCAGAGGTCCCTCTGGAAGACTCCAGTGAAAGCCCACCTCTCCTGCAGAGTGCTGGTGACTCCGAACAGCTAAAAGAATCTGTAAGGATCAACACAGTACTTCAGTTAAGCTCCACCATTGAGGACTACAAATATGACACAACAAAGGGACAGTGGTGTGAGGTAGATACCAGATAACTTATCGGTTTAATACAAGTTGAGTTTAAAAGTCAATTTAGTGCTGATGTCATATTTTAGATGTTTGGTGACATCTCTTTTTTTTCTATACTGAGGGATTAAAATGTTCTGTATTTCTAGACATAAGCTTTGCTTTTCAGTATGAATATGTGGGTAATGTGAAATTCATAATGCATTGTTGGTTCTGTCCTACAGTTAACCATGGTCCTACCCGTTAGTAAGGTGCACTTCGACCTCACATCAGTAGTGGTAAAGCAGGCTCAGATTGCTGTAGTCATGGAGACTAAAGGTATCACACGCTGCTTACTGAATGAGGTCACCACCAAAGAGGGTAATAAAGAGCTAATTCTGAAGACAGAGGGTATCAACATGCAGGAACTCTTCAAATATGCTGATGTGAGTCTAACACAGTTCAGATCAGCATAAACATATAAGTATGTGGTACTGATTAGTTTTCTATTTATGATGTTAAACAAAAAGGACACCTAGCAAAATAGGCTCTTGTTGGCCAGCATCACTTAAGCTTTTTCTTGGGTTTTTATTTTATTTGTAGATCCTGGACTTAAACCAATTATACTGCAATGAGATACATGCCATGGCCAACACATACGGCATTGAGGTGGCACTCAGGGTCATTGAGAAGGAGATTAAAGATGTGTTTGCTGTCTATGGTAAGAAAGCAGAACTTATTTCAAGAACTTTCAAGTATTTCAAGAACTTGATTCAATTAGTGCTTCTCTTGGCAGGTATTGAGGTTGACCCGCGTCACCTCTCTTTAGTTGCTGACTACATGTGTTTTGAGGGGGTTTACAAACCTCTCAACCGGTTTGGTATCCAGTCCAACAGTTCACCACTGCAGCAGATGACCTTTGAGACCAGTTTTAAGTTCTTGAAGCAGGCGGCAATGCTGGGTACAGTTGTCTTCTATAATAATTAAGCACATTTGGTAGTCTATTATTTGTAGTTTAATTATGCTATTTGTTATATTTCTTGTTTTTTTTGTTTTAAAAGGTTCTTATGATAAACTGAGTTCGCCTTCAGCTTGTTTGGTTGTAGGGAAAGTTGTCAAAGGAGGAACAGGCCTCTTTGATCTTAAACAGCCATTACAGTAATGGACTGAGGAAAACAGACTGGAACCTACTGGCTGCTGTATCGTTGGAAAGTGGACACCAGAACAGAGCAGTGATATGTAAAACACCAATAAAATCTTTATAGACTCCCTGGCTTTATTACTGACCCACTGTGGCTTATATTAAGCTGTAGTTCCATGCTTACACTTTTAGGACATGCTTACACTTTAAGTATAAAGGACATAATGTATATTGTATGTTGGATATTAACTGAAGTTAATTGTATCCAGAGATCATTAAGAATACTTTAACACACATGTATCGAACCTGGCTGCAATGCCAGCGCAAAATAAAGAGCTATAAAGCCAAATATAAGGAGGCTATAAGGATATATGTAGTTGTTCTGTCGCCGATATGGAAAGCATTAAAGATGTCTTTATGATAGCAGCATTAAAAAACGCTTTCGCTTTTTTGTCTTATTTAATAGACCTTTATCACAGCAGAATTGATATTCGGAAGTGCTCATCGAAGCAGTGTATCTATTTTTCCTGTTTGGCTAGCAAAACATTTTCTCTGTTGACGTTGCCAAAATTTGGCCAAGAATATAGGGTTCGCTTGGTGAAAGAGCATACCAAAGTAAAAATGCACAAGGGATACAAGTTCTTCTTCAATTGCAAGTCAACGTAGTCTGGTTGCTAGTTATCCTGTTAGCTTCAGCTTATTACTAAGAGTAATATTTTGCTATGAATTTTGTCTAACAGTGACATAGCCTAAATAAAGCAACCTTTATAATAGTAATCTGTCGATTTACAGAATTTGAGCAATTATGTGTCTGTAGTAAGCCGTTTCTATTTAGTTTGCGCAGTCTACAAATAAAAAAATGCTAAAGCAAGCCTAGTTATGTCATGTTATCAATTATTAACAATCAAGACTAACTTTTAGCAGGGTAAGTTTAAAGTTAGCAGCTGCCAATAGGCTGTGGTAATTTCCCTCCTGCCCTTGCATACAGCGCTGCCGGTCAATGCGAAAGGAGTCCTACAGGTTCCTAACAACCTATAAACTACAGGTTGTTAAATGTTTGTGAAGTTTATCCTTAAGTCATAGTTAGGACCCTACTCACTGAAACAACATTAATAAAGGGGCAGCCGTGGCCTAATGGTTAGAGAGTCGGACTTGTAACCCAAAGGTTGCAGGTTTGAGTCTCAGGTCCGGCAGGGATTGTAGGTGGAGATTGTGAATTACCAGCACCCTCTCCACCCTCAATACCACGACTGAGGTGAGACCCTTGAGCAAGGCACCGAACCCCTAACTGCTCCCCGTGCGCCGCAGCAATGGCTGCCACTGCTCCCGGTGTGTGTTCACTACTGTGTGTGTGCGCGCACTTGGATGGGTTAAATGCAGAGCATAATTTCCGAGTATGGGTCACTTGGCCTCACGTCCTTTCCTTTCCTTAAAAGGTATTTTATCCTCTCCTATGTTCAGTATTTCATTAATTCTCCATTTTAGTTTGACGTAACTTCAAAATTGCAAGAAATCTTCAAAATAACCTATGCTTTCCTCAGTTCTATTTGTGTAAGGAAATGACACCGGCAAGAGGATTTAGGCATTAGTTTTGACTAGTTTTGTATGATACCAGAAGTAAATATACACTGCTTTACTTACCGGAAATAGGAAATGTGATACAGGTCTGTTTCTGTTGGATGTACTTTTGCAGACTTTTCATTTCCAGTTGAAAGATTACTGCTCATGCGCACATCAATATTGCGTCATTTTTGTCACGCTGAAAAAGCCCATAATGAAAAAAGCCCATAATTTTTGAAGTGAAGTGGATTTCTTCATGTAAGGTAAGTTTTCACTATTTCTTCATGTAAGGTCAGTTTTTTCTAATGAGGTATTTTGCACTGTCAAATCATCCTACCTGTTTATTTTACACTGGTAGGACAATCTGATGAGGTATTTTGCACAGTAAAACCTATTATTTTACTGTTTATCATCCTATCATACGCATCTGCTAAATTACACTGAATGATTTTACGTAGTCACAGACGCGAAGCAGAAACAGTAGGAATTTTTGGTAAGGTAGAATGGACCGATAGATATAGCTGTAATTTTGTGCAACGATAGGAAAATCTGACAAGGTAGGACAAATCGACAGAACACCTGTTACTTATTGCGCTCAACTTAGGGACCATGTCACTTTTCTCTTACTTGCTCTTGTAAAGGACCGTGTTGCATGTGTATATGTAAACAATTTCGAAATGTAAATAACACACAGATATTAGTTTTTCATTTTATAGGCCCTTTTATAGGCCTATAAAATTATTTTATAAAATATTTTTATAAAAAAAATTTTTTTTTGCATAAAATTATTTTATAGGCATCTGTTTTGCGCTTTAATATGTTCGTTGTTACTTTTTCTACTTGCCAAAGTTTTTGACTTTATCACACTGATTCAAGCCCCTTTGTCACACAAACATACCAAATGAACCATTTATTGTGAACACTTTTTCACTCTTTTACCAGACCTGACATTAACCCATCCTGCCAAGGATTATTATTTATCACTTAATTTTTGACATGCCCATTGTTTTGTATTTTCATTTAATTGCCATGTTTTATCGTCTCATTTTCAGTCCTCTCCTTCCAGATGTTTTACTGTAATGCTGATGAGATCTAGCTGTTTTTATTTTCTCCTTGTTCGTAGCCATGTTCTTGGATGTATGTTTTGATTTAATAAAATTAAGCATTTACAACTGACTTTCTTTGTCTTAATGTCATTGTTTTATTTGAATTCTTTATCCAGTTTTATTTGAATTCTTTATCCAGTTTTATTTGTTGTGTGTGTAATATTAGTTCTTTTACATTTTCAACATTTTATGCATTCAACAATATTCAAACTCCGTTTGTATTTCCACTTTAATGTAAACACAGTGTGTTTTAGGTTAGTTTTCTTTTTCATAAACCAAGCAAAACAAAACTTTTTAGAACTGATACAACACACCATATTGACCCCACCTGTCCAAAAGCTTTACAGTTAGATTAATTAAATTACAATTAAAAACAGTGGCAAAGGAAAACAGATAGAGTTAAACTTGTGTGGTTGGCACAAGTGTGATCAACACAACAGCTCAATCTAAGAGCTCGAGGCAGCCGTGGCCTAATGCTTAGAGAGTTGGACTTGTAACCCAAAGGTTGCAGGTTCGAGTCTCAGGTCCGGCAGGGATTGTAGGTGGAGATTGTGAATTACCAGCACTCTCTCCACCCTCA
>JAZGTJ010007093.1:12862-23560 GCA_036877575.1 Botia almorhae
GCTCCCCGGGCGCCGCAGCAATGGCTGCCCACTGCTCCGGGTGTGTGTTCACGGTGTGTGTGTGTTCACTACTGTGTGTGTGCGCACTTGGATGGGTTAAATGTAGAGCACAATTTCCGAGTATGGGTCACCATACTTGGCCTCACGTCACGTCCTTTCCATTCCTTTCCATTAAATGTTGAAACAACCACACAAGTAGTAAATATCCTACACTTTCTGTCAAAAAGTGATTTATGACCCCCTGTCCCTCCCCTGTTTATGACTTGCAAATCAAAAAAGGCTGTACACGTGTGTGGTGACGGGTGAAACGCCCCATTTCCTACATTTCCTGACTTCCTCTCCTGATCAAGTGTGAAATGTTTACAATATGTCTGTGTTCTTGATCCCCCCAATTTGTTGATTTTCATGCCGCATCTAAAAACATGGTTAAAGAAATTGGTCGTATAGGTAGGAAAATGTTTAAATAACCGTTGAGAATACAGCGTGTGTGTCAGAGTCTACAGTCTGCATTTCTGTCTCTACAACAATGGTTCATTCGTTCCTAACATCCCTCAGCCTTCAACGGCATCTTTTACTACTTTGCCAGTGAGAGAATGGGTGGAAATGGAAGATCTTACTTTTGCACCAAGAAGACCTGCACGAATTAGCTTAAAAAATGTTTTTACATGCTGAGGAAGATTGCACGAAACATGAGTTTTTGCTGTCTGAGAATCGTACGGGGTGGTACGAATTTGACAAGACTAAGTGCACCGTGATGCTGTACAGCGTGGATCTGGGTGAGACGCGCTCCCGCTGCGATCTGTGTCTATTTTTTCCTGCTAAAGACTGGTCATTGTTTTACAATTATGTATTGAGTGACCTACTTGGTTGCAGGGATAGACATCGTTGGAGAGTGGGATGGCATGACATTGAGTTTCCGCTGACCCTTGTGAAAAGAACCCAGAAGATTGTGTTTATATGTTTAGCTGTGAGGACAACCCAAACTTAAAGAAAAGGCAAACCGTATTTCCCCTAAAGAGCACAACAATTACTATATGCAGTTTGTTTGCATCGGGACATACGTCACACATCATTAATATAAAGTTGAAGGAAGACTGCATGGCCTGTGAAGTGGACCATCCAAGCCAACAACGACACTCGTGCTTGTTTAAACCTGCTGCTTTTATCTTTGACGTGTTTTAAAGAACTGGTGCGTAAACTGTTTAAACCGGTGTTCGCGTTATTATTCATGCATTGAACCGTTGTGGTTTAAGACCTCACCCGCAAAGGATTCAAGGAGCCGTGGATGCTATTTTGTGTGATCTGCGAGAGGAGCCCTTTATTGTGGAAAAACTTAACGAAATTAGGGATAAACTTGTGGACAATAAGTGTGAGAAGTCATCTACGAAGCTGTGGATTGTTGGAAAGAAGAAACTGAAAATGATTTATGAGTGTGATTGTGCCTGTGAGATGTTAATAGTAAGTAGACGCGTGTAGTGCTACCGATTTGGGAAGGCGTTTAATTAAAAAAAATGTGTTAAGGGTGTGTTATCTAATATTTTGCATGCAACCATCTCTGGTGGTGCCGAAGTGTATTTAACAGATGTTTGTGTAACTGAATCTGTATGTGTAACCAACGTAAAAACCACATGGCTAAAGTGAGAACTTTAAGTATGTGGAATGACATGATTCTGGCGTGTTCCAATGTTGATGATGGTACCTCTGTTAATATGCTCATCGAAAATGTGCTGCGTATATTTAGTGAAACCAGTGTTAACTTTCGATGCTCTTTAAATCCTTTTCTCAGCGGGAAAAGGGGTAGGTTTCTACAAGGCGGACATATTCCCCCATTCAACAGTTTCACAATCTTCTTTTCTGGAGGTATAGTACAGGACGTGGTGAAAGTAAATTTGTTCTGAGACGATAGTGTTCGGTGGGTTTTTGCTTGATAATCAATCATCAGGTATGCAAAAGGCTTACTGGTTGCATCATGATAGCACTGCATAAAACATTTTGTGTTTCCGGGGTACATCTGTCTGCCTAGTACATTAACCTGATTAACGTCTCAGAGTTTTTTAAACAACAACAGATTATTTGTATTTAAACTGATGGTCCTGCTGGATTTACCCTGCCAAAATAAATTTTGTACAATATAAATGCCACTAAGGTTTCTATGATGGACATATTGTGTAAATACCTTCTCAACTTCATTGTTGTCACTGGCCTCTTTCATCATGTCATCAATGATCAGCAAGTTAGTTTTGTTGACAGGGAGTAAATTATCATCATTTAGAGTCTGAGGCAAGCCTTCAATAAATTTAATTTGACATTTTTAACAGTTCATCATACAAGGGTTGCCAGCAATCATAAATATATACAATATTATCAAAATTTTTAGAAATCAGTTTTACAGCATTTTGCAACAACATTTTTACAAAAAATGACTTTCCAGAGTTTGAAGGTCCGCTTATTACACATAAAAACGGATGCTGTAATCTGAAATCAAAACCATTTGTATCTCGTACACCCCTGGGGCCAAAAAAAATCAGAAGCCATATGAAAGTGTGGTGTTATCGGGGAGCAGCATTCGTTTGTTACACACCACCTTGAACTTTTTAACAACTGATTTGTTGTGTAGTGTGAAGTGTTTTTTATTTCTGACTATGGTGTCACTGTGTGCCAGCATATGTTGGGCGTTACCGCCCCCCACAACATGGTGGTCAACCATGTTGTGTAATCCCAATCAGTGTCTAACCTTATATTTTTTGAGTTTACAGCGTAATCCCTTTGGCTTCATGCAGACCTTACCCTTTGCTGTCCGATAGCCATATGTTTTTGGGCCACCTGAACAAAACTCTACAATGTGATCCCCGTACCCAGCCTCATCAGTTAGATTACCGAGGTAGGGCCCTAGTGGAGGTTCCCAGTCGCCGTCTTTAGATGTAAAGATGACGCTGTCAATATCATGTCAGTGTCAAGTATTTTTTAGCTGCGATCCAATCACACTCCCACATCACTTCTACCTCCAACCCATACGCATGCTTTAAAATTCCAACCTTGTCATCAAACTGCCTTGTGAGAATGCCATAATAAAGTCTTGATAATGGGTGTATGTGCTCTGAATTATAACGACATTCATGTCCATGAAACATACAGCCATTAAATTCTAGAGCCACTTTTACACCATCCTTTTCATAATAACCATCAATGTGATATTTTCCAAATACCATCTCACCGTGGTTTAACGCATGCCGAATGTCTACACCACGTGTTTTTTTTACATATTCAAGCCATTCAATGGAAATGTTTGAGTATGTCTTGTTTTGATTGGCGTATGCATTGTTATGGGTCAAAGCTAGAGTGTCTTTTGGTAGGAAGTGGGATTTATACACAGCCATGCAACACACTGCTAAAGTGGTGTATCTAAACGGATCAAGACCGGTACACTGAATGAATTCATTGCGGTATGTCATACAAGCCTCCCTCAGCAAAACAGCATCATTCTTGCCATACATGGCAAGCTCTTTTTTAAAATCAAACACACTGCCTGCCAGTGTAATGTACCACTTATGAAACTGTGCCCTTTCTTTGTAAGACATGGTGTCACACCCATAAAAATGTTTGTCCGGGTATGGACCTACATAATCTTCATTTTCCTTCCTGTTAAAACGGTGTGGAAAATAACCTTTCTCAGCACAGGACATATTAAATGCTGCTGGTGTTTTAGCCAAACGCACAGGGATGAATAAATAGCTGTCAACAAACCGATGCTTGAAGGCGGTACATTAAAATCAGACAACATCCTTGCATCATGATTTTGGGTGTTAAACCCGCTTTTGTGAAATATTCCAAAAGTATGAAGTTGTCAGAACCAGAGGCATTGTGGCAACCCATGCATAATCCTAAAAAAGCGGTTGTCTAAACCTTTTAACAAGTTTCTCTACACAATCTGACCCTTCTGCCACAAATTCTTTACCTTTAAATGTAATGGCACAAACAAAGTTTGCAACATGTTTACCGTCTTCATACCGAGGCTCATAGTCGTAGAATGTACATGTCGCTAGGTGCCTCAAGCTTTATTGGTTGTATAAAGCACTGGTGTTCACCACCATCAATCAAACCCTCACCACAATGGACACAACATTTAGCCGTACATTTGTGTGGTTTGGGGTTAGAGGCACTGACATGATACCGCCTATTACATTTTCGACGGTTTTTCGTGACATGGTACTGTGCATACAACTGACCTATTGGCGGTTTCTTATGCATGTCATAACAGTAGCGAGATTTGCAGAACCGCAAACATCCGCTGCAATGCGTTGTTTTGACTGGGTATTTGTAACAATCAGGGTCGTTGCACACATTGTAACCATGGTAACAATACCCACACACCAATATGGTGTACCTATGAATGCTTTCAAATTCTTAATCATATAATAATGGCCAGTACCTTCGGCAATAAATTTGTATCGACTTGTGAGGAAGGTTAGATTGTGGTAACCCAATTCCTTGCAGAAATTATCCAACCAGCTGTTGTCATATTGTTTTCCATCACCATAGGTGTGATCTCATGGATGGGGCTGTGGTAGCACGGGCTCATTGCTTCCTGAGACATGATGCTTTTAAATGTGTGGGGCATGCTCTGAAGTACTGGTTATTAATGGTTATAGCGTGTAGGGGGCGGCGATACTGTGGTAGTGACACCACCCACAAACTCCTCAGATTTAAACAATTTAAATTTTACGGACTGGTTCCCGTCGTACATTTTACACCATCTAAATAGTTTGTTAATATTTGAAAAAACATCATCCAACATCCGTACATCGTGCCACCGAAACACAAACTTCATATCATAGTAATTGTTGTGCTCATCAGGGAAAATACGGTTTGCCTTTTCTTTAAGCTTTGTGTTGTCCTCACAGCTAAAAATATAAACACAATCTTCTGGGTTCTTTTCACAAGGGTCAGCGGAAACCTTATAACTCGATGTCATGCCATCCCACTCTCCGACGTACAAATGTCTATCGCTGCAACCAAGTAGGTCACGCAATACATAATTGTAAAACAATGACCAGTCTTTAGCAGAAAATTAACAGGAGATTTAGCTGGACACTCTTCTGGGTTCTTTTCACAAGGGTTAGCGAGAACCCTATAACTCCCACTCTCCGACGCGATTCACACGGCACCAGACACACCCACACACGTGTACAGCCTTTTTTGATTGACAAGTCATAAACTGGGGAGGGACAGGGGGTCATAAATCACTTTTTGACAGAAAGTGTAGGATATTTACTACTCACACAGCTGCTCCATAAATTAAACATGGAGTTATGAAGAATATAAGAATTATGTTGAATCTTTGTCTACATCAGATTTAATAGTCATGGAGAGACGACCACAAGACTGCTGGTGTTAAGAGCCTGGAATGCAAACATGGACATACAATTCATTCTGAACCCCTACAGCTTCATCATGTACATTCTCTCATACATTTCAAAAGCTGAACATGAGATGAGTGATTATCTAAAACCAATAATGAAATATTCAAGTCATGATAACCTTTCTGACTGAGAGCATGAAGCAGGTCATGAATACATTTGCCAAGAACAGAGGTTAGTGTTTAGAAGGCAGTCCCTCGCACAAGCAGTCCGACATTAAAATCATCATCAAGAGCTGTCATATTCATACCTACTGATGATAATGCTGAAAAGATGAGTTTACCCATGAAACCAGCTTTCCTGTAGCTCAGTGGTTAGAGCATGGCGTTAACAACGCCAAGGTCATGGGTTCGATCCCAGGAATTGCACCTACTTAGAAACAATGTGTAGTATAATGCAATGTCTTTGGATAAAAGCATCTGCAAATGCAGTGCCGGCCCGTAGGGTTGTGGGGCCCTAGGCGAGATAAAAAAAATTGGACCCACTGGTGTAAAAACAGTGAGAAGAAAGCACAAAAAATACAATTTCAATATTTAAGTGTATACATTTTTATTAACTGTAACATATTTAACCTATAATACATATGTAAAAATATTTACTCAAATTTAAATCAATCACCTCATCATATGACATAGTCTCACATATTTCATGGTTGATGCTCAGAACAGCAAGTCCCGATCGATAATTAATTGATTATTTAATGAAACATGCTGAATGTGGCATATTTTTTTCTCACATATCACACAAGTATAGCCTACACATAGATTAAAACCGATTAAAAATAGCAAGGAGACTTGTGACATTATATTACGTAAAACACTTTCTGGTTTATACCGAACGTGAGCAATTTGGAGAGATACGTGGAATCTGTGTAGGAATACGTTACGGCATTCTAGTTCACCCAATAGCCGATCGCGGGCGGTGTTATGCAAAATAGAGTGTGGTGCTGCTGGGTATGTTTCTAATCTTTTCTGCTTTTATTCATACTGTTGTTTTGTATTTATTATCATTTTCAGCTATTTGTCATGTATGAATTATACAGAGCTATTCTTTTAATGAAATATGGAGGTAAATATTTTAGGCGGTCGCCTGTTGGACGCGCCGGCACTGGCCAAATGCTTAAATGTGAATGAAACACAGACCATGAACCCTGAGAGAATGTGTGGATGAGGCCAGACCAAACAGACCTGAGAGTCTTAAGAACATGTGCATAGCAGAATTTGCAAGTGAATATTGCATTGTTTATAGAAGACAAAGAAAGGGAAAAATGTTTTGCCACTCCAAAAAATATGGGACACATTCAGAAAAGAACAAGGGAAAAACCTGCTGTTATTAGATTTGCCCGTTTCTCACAACAACAAAAAATGAAAAATACTTTGCAACACTATTAAAACTTTACCTACCATATCGCACAGATGAACAGCTGAATTCTTCAAGATTCCAGACATATGAATCATTTTATACACTTGCTTGAGTAAGACTAGCAGACTTTAATGAACAGCAATGTGTTTGTTGTGTATTCCTAAATTCCTAAATCAAACACAAGCTTCTGCATCTTCTGCATTTTATGCTGTGCAAGGCTGGTGCAAAAGATGTGTTTCTGGTGAATATCCAAAACAGTTGATAAGTCACATGTTAGATGAAATCAGGGCAGACTTTTCTTATGTACACATTTTAATAATTGATGAATTATCTATGTGTCAAAACTAGTTTGCTTATGTAAACTGGAGACTGCAACAGATAAAAGAAAACCAAAAACCATTTGGTTTATCTGTTTTTACAGTTACCCGGCCTTGGAAAAGCAAAACCATCCTGTGTGTATGAGCATGTACTGGACTTCTAGAAAAATCATCAAGACTTCAAGATCATGAAACTGAGGGATGATGTTGCATATGCTGAGCTGCTCAACCGACTGAGAGTGAAACAGAAGCATGAAGCAGACAAGTTCATGTTAGAAGCTGTTATAAGATCTTCTGATGAGTGTCCCACTGATGCATTACACATCCATGCAACTAATAAAGAGGTGTCCACCTCTTTCACAATCACAACACTGCAGCCATATCCTCTTGCTTTTCAAATATTGTTAATATTGATGCACATGATTACAAAAAAGATTGTTGTACAGACAATCTGCACCATTTAAAGGAGACAAAGGTGATCTTACTGATGTGGAAGATGGGCTGGTCAATGGCACTTTTGGTAAAGTGGCAAAAAGAACAACTCTGGAGCAAGATGGTGTTCCATTTGTGCTGTTAATTGGTTTTCACTTAAATAATATGAATACTGGACAGAAACATCGTAACAAGGCATCTGGTGGAGATGACAACATATATATATTGACAGGTTAGAGGAACATTGCATTTGCATGCACCATCCATAAACTTCAAGGAATGACAACAGATTGTGCTGTTGTATCTCTAAAACATTTTTAAACCAGGTATGGCACGTTACACGTTATTGACTTTGATGAAAAGAAACTTTTCTGTGATCCAGAAAAAAGTTCCTCTCTAAAGAACATGCCAAAAGCTACCGTAGGTTTACTAGGGAAGTCTATCAAATCCTGATGATTTGTCTTAGGGGTCGTTCCATTCAGTCCCCCACCATCTGGTCTCAGAGTGGATCCATCTGACTACAGGACCTTGGGGAATGAAAGACAGACAGATTTAGTGTGGAGCCAGTACATCTGTTCTTTGTGGGAAGTGTCCCCGGTTCCGGTTTACCTAATTAATGCAGCCTAATAATCCCTTAAGTAATAAATCCATAGGACTACACAAACTGTGTACAGCTGGCTAACATGAATGGTGGTGGAGTGGCCTTGTATATGAAAAATAGCTTACAAGCTTATCCTCTGATGTACATACATAATGTGACAGACCTGGAATGTTTGATTTTAAAGGTAGAAGACCCCAAACAATCACTTTTTACAGTAATCTACAGACCACCCAAAGCCTATCAGACATTTTGACAAGTCTGAATGCCCTTCTGACATCTCTGGAGATCATAGACATCAATCCTGTTATCAATCCTGTGTGTGGGACTTCAATGAAGACCAACTGTCTCAAGGAAACAAACCCATTCTAAAGTTGTTTAATGACAAAGGATTCACACAACTGACCCGCACTGGGACCAAAGAAAACAGCACTCTTCTGGATCCTGTGTTCATTAGCAGCGCACCCTCACATGTCAGCGTGTGAAACAAGTCACATGTCACAAGTAATTTACATTTTGCATTATTTTCTTGAAAATATAGTCAATAGCAGCAGATAAGAAAGATTTCAATTTGATTTCACCCCGTTCAGAAACCTCCAACAATCTGTCACCTGATAAAGATCTATGTTATTATATTTTACGACATGAATGGGAAACGATGGGACCACGATGAGGTAATTATTTGTGTCATTTTCGCATTCACCAGCAGGGGCCAAAAGGTGATGCAACCCAGTACCACCACCCGAAATGCACACACAGTGGAAGAAACAATAATTACAGCAACAGATTAATTGTATTTCATTTTTTTGTATTTGGTTATGACAGGTTTGCTATGACGGTTCTCAAGCCCCCCCTAGAAATCACCTAAATCATAGAGGGACCCTACAATAAGAGTTGCCAAATGGGATGGAGCATTAACCAGTGGGATGAGGTGAGGTTCCATTGACAGGTAAAACTCTCCTTTGGCCAGCGGGGGGGAACTCAAGACAGGACATCACCGCCCTGGGCACCTGTCTGACCAGATGTATGAAATGGATCAAGTGGGTGTGATGCTTTTTGGAAATTACAAGCTGCCTTGATATAAAATCCACTTGGCTGTAAGAAATTACAAGCTGCCTTGATATAAAATCCACTTGAGAAGAACCAACTGCATCATCCTGACAGACAACTCTGATTTTCTGTTGACACACTGTTTAAGTGTGACGTTAATTGATTATAGCCAATCAAAAGTCAGTCACTTAAGAACCATCTATAAAACCAAACTAAGACTAAACTTTATAGAAATTGTAATCCGTCAAACTTACATAAACAGCAAAATCAATAAATCTACAAATAAATAGCAATATTCATTGGCTTTGTGTCAAGAAATATACATTGTGCCTGTACAAAATGTGTGTCCGTTCCAAGGATCGGACATGGTGGAAAGTGATTATGTTTACTCAAAGGTGAGGTTCCAAACTAAGTGCGATCCACTTCTATAAGCACCAATCAAAATTAATTTCTGTTTAACCACAGTTAATTCTTGTGGTTTGTTTGCATCTTATTACTGCACGTCAATTAACATGATGCTACCACATTTTAGCATGATGTTAACATGATGCTATTATGATATTTTAACATAAATGCTAAAATATGGCTTATTCATTTTATTACATGGTTGCTAGTGTACAGTAAATGGTTTCTTGGGTGTAGCTAGACAGTTAACAGGGTAAAATCAATAGACAGATGTGTGTGAATCAAAAGAGCCAACTCCCATGTCTCTATGATGATTTGGTGCTGAGATATACAGGGGTTGGAAAATGAAACTGAAACGCCTGGTTTTAGACCACAATAATTCATTAGTCTGGTGTATGGCCTCCTTTTGCGGCCAATACAGCATCAATTCGTCTTGGGAATGACAGATACAAGTCCTGCACAGTGGCCAGAGGGATTTTGAGCCATTCGTCTTGCAGAATAGTGGCCAGGTCACTACGTGATGCTGGTGGAGGAAAACGTTTCCTGACTCGCTCCTCCAAAAGACCCCAAAGTGGATCAATAATATTTAGACCTGGTGACTGCGCAGGCCATGGAAGATGTTCAACTTCACTTTCATGTTCATCAAACCACTCTGTTACCAGTCTTGCTGTGTGTATTGGTGCATTATCATCCTGATACACTGCACCGCCTTTAGGATACAATGTTTGAACCATTGGGTGCACATGGTCCTCCAGAATGGTTCGGTAGTCCTTGGCAGTGACGCGCCCATCTAGCACAAGTATTGGGCCTAGGATATGCAATGATATTGCAGCCCAAACCATTACCGTGGCTCTTAATACATCACAAAGACTTACTGTCTTAGTCACAGATGCGCCAGCGGGACGTGCACCAACAATTTGTCCTTTTTTAAAATCTGCATTGCAATATTTTAAGCAAAACTGTGCTATTACTCTGCTAATTAAATCTTCACACTGTGCTCTTACTGGTGGCATGTGCAATCATTTACATTTACATTTACATTTAGTCATTTAGCTGACGCTTTTATCCAAAGCGACTTACAAATGAGGAAAGGAAGCAACTTCGATTACAATAAGAG
>JAZGTJ010007094.1:0-23548 GCA_036877575.1 Botia almorhae
CCATGGCCTGCACAGTCACCAGATCTAAATATTATTGAGCCACTTTGGGGTGTTTTGGAGGAGCAAGTCAGGAAACGTTTTCCTCCACCAGCATCACATAGTGCACTATTCTGCAAGAAGAATGGCTCACTGTGCAGGACTTGTATCTGTCATTCCCAAGACGAATTGATGCTGTATTGGCCGCAAAAGGAGGCCCTACACCATACTAATGAATTATTGTGGTCTAAAACCAGGCGTTTAAGTTTCATCATCCAAACCCTGTACATCCCATTTGTGTTAGACTATAAAATATAAATTTGATATTTTGATAAACATATTGGTTGTTGTCTAGACTTGTTTTATAATCTAACTGTGAAAGTTCATACCAGGAAAAAGTCCGGAAAACGAAAGGCTTTAATCATCAATGGAAATATATGGGCTTCCTATATTTCAGCATGGACACACACACTCCATTAGGGTGTGCAGGCCCAGCCCAGGTCATTTGTGTGATAAAGGCAGTGGGCATGAAGAACAGGGAGTGTAGTGGAGTGGATCGGCACCCGGTGCTCCCTTACAGTTTCTCCATTACAAACCATTACAAATGACCTCTGATCCCTTTCCTCCCTCAGAGGAAACAGCTAGTCTGGTCTTACTCAACTTGTTCAGGAGGCAGATAAAAGATGGAGGGTGGTGGTAAGTGACCCATTCAACAGACATGTCCCATACTCACAGATGCATAGCTTCAGGGCTCTCCTGTGGCTCTGCAAATGCAAGAGAATGCAAAAAAATGAATTTTAATCACGCCAGAAATCTCCAATTACCACACGGGTACCCGCCATGAATCTGTCTCCTCGGGACATGTTCCAGAAATGAGAGAGGCACTTCAGCACCCTCTGTTGTATGGTACACGCTGCCCTCATCCTGACAGCAAACATATCTTCTAATTACTAAGTGCCTCCCAGTTTCTTTCTCACCAACCTAAAGGAGACAGATACACTGCCACCTGATTGGTCAACCAGTCTTACCACGATCACATAGCACAGGTTCACTGTGCTGTCCACAACAGCACAGCTTGGTGGATGCATGGAGTTTGTGTTAATTAACATGGGGCTTGTGTTGGGGGGTTGGAATGGTTTGCTAAGATCTGATGAGACTTTGTTGTCAGATTCATTCAGCCATGTAAATAGTTCTTGTCCTCAAGTAACTTCATTAGAACACAAAGACTGATTTACAAATTGTAGGTTGATTCCAAACAGTCAGATGTATACTGTACACATTCCCTTTTGTTTTAAATGGACTGAATTTAAACTAAATTTAAGTAAAAAACACAACAAAAACCCATTGACAGAAATGAACGTACACTGAAAGTCTATGGGCAACTGAATTGATATTTATTCATTTAATTATTTATTCAACTATATCAACAGCATGTCACAAATGCTGTCAATAGAGCTCACTTGTATATCCCTGTATATTCTTAAAATGAGTAAAAACGTACAACTTTTTTTTTTTACTTTTTTTTCCTTATCCCAGTTTAACATGCAGAGACAACTATAAAAAAGCTATTTGTAGGTTGAATCCCCTCTGGAAAAAATGTAAAGACTGTGTGCTCTGTATGCATCCTGACCAGCCTGGCACAGCAAAACTGGCTTAACCAATGGTGAAAGTTTGGGGCCTGGGCCCTGTGGCAGATGTTTGTGTTTTAGAAACCTGTTCAGAAAATTACTTGAAAACTTGTAATCATAGTGTCACAGAAAATGCAAACTTCACATTTAATACAATTAGTGGGTTTGTTATGTAGGTTACTTAATTATGAAGCATGTATTATGTATTATGCTTACGATTACACTATATATCTAGTTTGCTTTTCTACCAAACAAGCTCTTGGCACAAGCGAGAATGGAGCTGTGTAAACTTCACAACATCGACACAAAAACTTTCTCAAAATCCTCTCTTCAAAAGTAGAAAGCAAAATTCCTTTCTTTACACCAGCTTTGATATCCTTGCACTGGGGCTAGGCTAATATTCAAATGTAAATATTAAACAAGGCAAAACAGAGTTCCATGCAAAGGTCTTTTGTTCAGAGGCACTGGGAAAGCAGTCACCCTGAAACAATAGGTCAAATTTGCATGCACCAGCCTTGAAGCACAGGGCCGTCGCACAGTGACAAATCCCCCCTCCCGGTGAGAGAGTGGGAGGGGGCACCTCTGAAGATCTGTCTCAGCCAGTGGCAGTATGTCAGGCCCATTCATTTCTTCCTCACCAAGAGCACCTACTAGCATGAAAAGAACCTATTCAAGAAGTGAAGATGTGGGAAGCTACAGGACGAGATTAATATAGGAAATACCTGGCGTATGAATGAGGTGGAAGCCTTGTGATGTGACAGATGATGACGGCTGATAATTACCCACGAGCCCTTGAGAGTGGGTGACTAAGGACACCATTCCCTTACACGGTTTTCTTATTCTAATCTCCACGTCTGAAAAGGAAAAGGTTATTTTCACCTTAAACCCTCCCATTAAAAATACACTGTCACACCGAAGTCCAGAGTGCATGTAATACCAATTACGTCTGTTTAGCTGAAAGAATATTTCTGGAATAAAATGACAAGAAAATGTAAAAATAAAGACAATAATATTTTATATTATAATATATATTTTATTATTTAATTTTTTGTTTTCTGCATCCACTAGCCCTGCTAAACAGAATTTTTACACTTACACATAATTTTCATACAGGTTTCCTAAATACTGTGGCATTGATTGCACAAACAGTTAGTCCCAACCCAAAACTAATACCAGTATTTAAATTATCTGGGGAAATCAACACATTTTATTTACTTATAATTGACTCAAACAGGAATACAAGGAAGTATATAACACTGAGAAAAAAACATACTTTAGTTTTAAAATAGGCAATAAAAAAGGAACGACATCAACACCAATATAGCATTAGAAATACTTAGAGACCGTTTTAAACCCAAGGACACATTCATAACATTTTAAAAGAATTGTCACTCAAAATGATTGGTTAAAACAATCATAATATTCTGTATTGCAGATAATTACTGTACCTGTGATTTGCCATTAAAAACATTTCAAAGCAATTCAGAAAATATCTCAAGGACACTTGAGGTTATGCTTTGGGTTTCTCAACTAGCTCTGGGTTTCGCAACTAGCAGATGCAATTATAAAGACATACACATACACACAACCCCCACACATCATCACAACCTGCATAAACAGAGACGACAACTTGAGATTAAGAAAAGGGCCCGATTTAATTGTCAGGCATCAAGATCAAACTGAACTTAACCAGAAAATACATGAAAGGTTATCTGGATTTTAAAGGTTTATAATTGGTTATGACCAGTATATAATTAGAAAAACTGACGTGAACAAAGGGCATATTCCATGATCTTTGAAAAAAAGTTCACAAAACACAACACAAAAACACAAAAAAGAAACTTAAATCAAATATTGCCATGATTATACTATGGAAAAATGCTCATCCTCTGCAGTGCTCAAAGCACTGCAGTTTGTCAGGACATACTGACAAACTGCAGTGCTTTGTGTCATACAAATGTAGTCATTGACCAAAACACTGCCATGTTCACTCAAACCCTGTCAATTGTGTGAGGTAAACTTTGCTTTTCTTTTCACATCAGTGCAGTTATATAATCAACATGCCACTTTGCAATGAAAAAAATAACCATGTCTTATATACATCATATCAGTTGAGGTATTGGATGATTGTTATTGTAGCAGTACAGGGGTTGTGCTGCCATACCATGAAATATTTCTGTCACATGCAGCTATGTTTGATATGCTTAAATATACAGCAAGCTCACTGTATTGCTCCAACACTGTCAAAATCTCACTGAAACACATTTGAAAGAGCAAGGAAGGTTGGAGTACTGTACATTTCACACCTGCTTTTTTCCCTTTTCTCTTAGCCTGAGATAGAAGTGTGTTTCTGGCTAGCTCTCCTGAGTTTTAATTGAAGTCCAGTCCAAGTTATCTGACAGCACCCTTGCAGTTTTGGCTTGAAGAGGGAGGACTTTTGGCAGTTTTGCAGCCCTCTTTACATAAGCTGAATGGGAAAGAATGTGAAAAGCACTTAACAAATAGAATCTGCATTCTGCAGGTGTGACTCTCACCACAGCACAGTTCTCTAAAATTAAGCAATGGCACAATCAAGAAAAAAATGATTTTTTTAATAATTATAAATAAAGTGAATTAAGTAAAATAGCAGTTTAAATCTATATTTTTAACCCAGTTCCCTGAGAACATGACACAGCGTCGAGTTCCCTCGAAAGGGAACTTACATTTACATTAATACACCTGGCAGATGCTTTTATCCAAAGTGACTGTAGCACGTATAGCATTTAAGCTACACATTATATCAGTATGTGTATTCCTTGGGAATCAAACCCACAATCTTTGCGCTGCTAACCCAATGCACTACCAGTTGAACTACAGGAACTTCAAGAAATAGGTCACCCAAAAAATTTCATTCTAAACTGTTTATGTTGAGATTCAAAAATGGCATGCTGTTTTAAACGCTAAATGCTGCAAAAATGACAGCATTTCAAACTGCAACCATATAACTTATAAGTTAGCAAACAAAGCCAGAATATTTCTTAGGCCTACTGTGTGACCATTTCCTTTAACAGACTAGCAACTGCAATACGTACATCATATTATAATACACACTTTATAATATAAAAAAATATATATCACCACACTATTTATAAGTAAGAAGCTTTAATATCTTGTCATAACTCACTCTCACAAACTCCCAGACTCTCACTCACAAAATTTCCAGCTATCAGCACTGCTTTGAAATGAATGGCACAGTTAAAAATAGCAAATGATCCGGGCACAGGTAACATCATCTCCACATCAAGTGTAAAAACCAATATGGTGGGGGTTATGCGACCCCACCAACCAACGGGCCCTTATTTGGTCATAAGTGGAGCCAGATTCCATACAGAGGCTGGCTGCCTGTAGGAGCCACTGTAAATGTCTTAGCATGAGGTGGACTGTGTATTTAACACCAAACTTCTGAATCATACTGGCCGCTCACCACCGAACAAATAATCCGCATCTGTCATTTCTACCATTTGGTTCATAGCACAACGTTGTGGGTTTGGCTTGTTGCGTGGAGGTCAGGAGAAATTTAACAGAACACGTGGACACACTTATTACACTGCTTACAGGAGGGAAAGAAAACTATCACACGCTCTGAAGTTGGAGCTCGTTAAGCTCTTCAACACAACACAGTTGGAAGTGGATGTTCATTAAGATGTGATTAATCGGTGTTGGCAATTTGGCACCCATGCAAGGAGACATCTACATTTAGACCACAAAGGTGTGGACAGATCTCAGTCATAGACTAACACAGGCAATGACACTGTATGTGAAAACGACCTCTCTCGTACTAGCGGCAACTTTACCGCACTATCATCAGCCTCTCTGGAACATTGCACAAGGCACAATTAGCCATTCATTTATTCAAGCTGCAAGTGCACAAAAAGCATTTTCACATGCACAGCTAAATCGAATTTAAAGTGTTGACGCACTCGCCGTCTTTTGCCGCCGTTTACTTTAAAGTGTAGTAGCTAATGTTATGTATGTGTGAGAAGGAAGGTGATGGGTGGAAAGCGTGTGCACATTCTCCTGCTGTGCTGTGAACCTGCTCGCTAAAAACAGGAAGCCGGTGCATCCTCACTGCTGACACAACACGGCGAAGACCTGACTGCCGTCAACACAGACCCCATGCTCGCCCTCATCACTCCACGCTGCTCCAAGACACGCCCTGCCGGTCTGTCAACGAGACCCCCTGCAGGCTTGACTCTGCAGCACAGCAATATTTGTGCATCCAAGGCAATTTAGAGGCTTGTGTGGATCTCTTTTTTGTTGATAGGATGATTAGAGGTCAAAAGTACTGGAATGGCAATGCAACAGTACTGGAATCATGAAATTTAAGTTTAGTTTTCAGAATAAGTTTGGTATTGTGACAGCCCTAGTGGAGATGATAACAAATGTGTCTTGCAGTATATCAATCTTAGATTTTGCTTCAGGTATAATTTTCCTTTTAAAAAGGAAAAGAAGTTTCATAACATGCAAGGTGGTGTAAATTAATTAGTGGTGACAGAGTAATTAGGATGTGTGCAGAGATGAAAATGAACTGAAGTCTTCCCCACTGCTTTGATGAATGTCTCAGCCTGTCAAATCTACCTCAGTAAGCCTGTGAGACATCTGCAGTTCACACAGAATTGGCACTGGACTCGCGAGAGACGTGCATACATGCACATTGAGAATTAACTATAAAGAACAGAGTGTAACTGCAATCTGTTATAAATGATTGAGAATTAAGAGAGCGGAAATAATATTCATAAAGCTGTAGACTTAATGCATCAGGCCATGTGCAGACTAAGATATGAAAACTGATGCACACATTTTCCTATTGTAAATGAACCAAGTATTAATGTATTTTTTGTTCTGCATGGAAGGAGGGGTTGGGTCATTTTCAGAAAACAGTGCCATGTGTGCTACAGTAACGCTGTCCCTCTGATTTACTACTGATGTCATTAGCCGAATACTTAAGTTAATCACATTTTATGATGGAATATTATAATAAACTGCTTTAATTTTTAATGTTTGCTTTTCATTTAAATATTAGTCAATTTGAACATTCTTATTCATCACCATTTTAATAGGTTTTGTAAAATATTTTTAAGCACATAATGCTTTGGCACAGAATGTCTTTGTCCTTTAAACATAGCTTTTAAACCCAAAACATTTTGAATATAATCCACTTTATGTAGCCACACCTATTTTTCATTCAAAACAAAAGTAATGCATCAGTAAATTTGCGAAAAAACTTTGTTTACACAGTAAAGCAGTTAGTTTGCGGTAATTAGCTGACATTTATAATACATGTGAGCACATTTTTTGCGCGCATATTCTGTGGCATCGGATATATATGTATTGCATCCTTCAAGCATAGCCACTTGACTGGGAAGATGACACAAAAAAGTGTCCAGAAATAACATACTGGAATATATTAAATTCTTTTGTGCTGTCCCTTTGAATAGATGGTGCTACAATGAAAACTGCATTGAAAAGAGTGCTGAAGCTGCAACAGACTGGAAGTTCAACCACAACCAAAAGCTCATCTGACATCCGGGTTTCCGTGGAACATGCGGTGATTATCCAGGCTGATGTTCTAAAAAAGAAATGTCATGGATAATTAGTATATTGTCTATGTAGTATGAAATGTGTAATTGATTGAGTTTACTCAAGTCTGCCCCTATGGTGGTCATTAGTGTCTAGGGCAGTTATGCCACTGGTTGCTTAGTAGTGCCTCAAATAGGAAGCATTTCCTGAAATGTTAAAATACAAGTAGCATCATATTAGTTAACAGCTATGCTAATACTATTCTAACAAAGTTGGACACCAATAGAAAAGTGTTACAAATTATAACTATATCATATTAAAATACAGTAAAATTAAATATTAAAAAATACATTAAATAATGACATAGTTGGCACCCATGCATTACTAAATGCATTGTATTCATTCATATTTTGGGTAATTAAGAAAAAAGCAAATTTTTGCATACACGTGGCTCTGCATTTAATGACATGACTGTTCATGAAAATCAATTTATTTAAACCTGACAAAAAAGGCTGTGGTAGATAAAGGATAGACAATAACTTATAATTGTGGTTTCTTACCTGTCTATGTCGCAAAATGGTAGTCTGGTATTTTAGGTGAATAATGTCTGTCATTGTAGTGTATTGTTTCAAGATTTGAATAAAAATAGTTAGAGATTAATAAAACATAGGGTGACCATAAGAAGTGCAGGGGATCAAATGTTCGGTTAGAAGATCTTTAGATCAATGTTATTGTAATGCCCTCAGGTTACTGGAACACAACCAGCAGGAAATAATGATCATTAATAAGAAAACAGCTCTTTCACATTGATACACTGAGCAGGAAGCATCATAGTACATTGGGTAATAGACCTGCTGTAGCAGCACTTTGTATGGCCTAAGCCTGGTGGTTGTGCCAACATTCTGAGGAAACATTAGACTAACACCTAGGATGCTTAGGCTGTCTAAATAGTGACAACATTTTAGGTTCGTCTTTCTCAACTGATTTTGCTTCAGAAGGCAGATTATACATTAATTCACTAGTAATTCAATTACAGTAATTTTACAGTAATTCAACACGATGCCAAAATTATTTATTTACAAAAGTGAAAATCAAATATTTGTATTTATTAATATAATGATGAAGTGCATAGGCCCAACAATAAGCAAATTTATTAACATGAAAATTGGCTGTATAGGAAAAATAATAATTAACAATAAACAACAGCAGAAGTATCACGTACCAGTTCACCCAAAAACTTCACTTACTCTCATATTGTTCCTAGTCTTTATGGTTTTCTTTCCTATATAACAGGAAGCAACTTGTCCATATTGCATTGGCCAATTTCTAGATAGCTTAGTAGAGTTTGTGTAACGGTGTCCAGCTCTCGCGATTAGCGAGGAGCGTCGGGACTTTTATTATGACGTTTAGTTTTGTCACCTGTCTATAATGTCACTGTTGATTTATGTCACTTCCTGTTTTCTGTTATTGGTTTCACCTGTGTTTGTTTGATTAGTGTGTGTATTTAAGTTCCGGGTTTTGGGTTGTGTCTTGTGGGTTATTGTTTAGGGGAAGTTTGTCGTTCGTGGTCTTTGCTATCTTGTCATTCATTCGTGTTTAGCCTGGTTCTTGGATTCTCGCTATTGTTTGGATTACGCTTTTGGATTACCCCTTTTTGGATTCGTTCGCCCTGGTTAGCTTTATATGTTCATTGTCCGGTTAGTCTTTTGTAATTATTTACTTAGCACTGCTGTTGCACATGTTGTCGTCCCTTATCATTTTAACGGTTGGTGTTTGTGTTTCTTTGTGTAATTCATTAAATATCATTTATTATTTAGTTCCGCGTTTCTGTCTAGTCTTCACACAAACACAACCGTCAGCCCTACTGTAACAGTTTGATTGGACAGCCTGTCAACAGCAAAATATATTTTAAGCAATTCTATATACCTTTCATAAATTGAAATTCTATTCATTTTCCTGTCCTCCCTATGCACAATTGATTAGTTGCATTTTATGAGTTGCTTTTAGCGTTATATCAAAACAGGCCTGCAACCCAAAATATTTTTGGTCTTAACCCAAAAGATTTGACTAATATTACAATAATTACATTTTAGCAATTGATTGATTGATTGATTGATACTTTTTTAATGCCAACGGAAATTCTAGGCATTCAGTAGCTCATACCATATAAGACACTACAAACGTTATCAACTTCAACAAATATATAAAAAGAAAAATATATATGGTTCTTACCAAGAATAGAAACCTAAAAAGGATTAATAAAAAATAAATGACTATACAACTAAACACCGGAATCTGTCAGATCAAAATCTCTTTCATTTTCCAATAAAAAAATATCCTCAAACAATTCCTTATTGTATAATTAAAACGTTGTTATTATGTTTTACCCAAGATAGACTATTTTTGTTGCAGAGTTGCATGTTAGGTGTAAATGTAGAAAATGTTGTAGAGACTCATGAGAATAAACTTGCTGTAGGAATGAGGTCATGTTCCTAGATTAAACACAAAGCAAAGGTGGAGAAACTAAACAATTCACAAATCGTTGTGAAACAGTATTCATAAAACATAGAGCATTTTTTTGCATATTAGATGATCTGTCCTTTGAGATGCAATTCAAATGTGATTCAAGTGCCTCATTATCCCCTACAACAAGAATGAGAATAACTAAAACCCTCAGTGGAAAGAGAAAAATGCTAAACTGGTCTACTGTAAGAATTCACAGTTATTTATAGATGTATAAATCATATTACCATCCATAAATAAATGGGAAAGTGTGGAGTTTGTGGAGTTTTTTTTGTGGACTTATTTACAACCCAATGTATTCTAACCCAATGTATTCAGACTATTTAGGCATGCTAAATAATAAGTTTAGACATTACCACAAGATATTTTATGGTTACCCATATTATTAGTAATATTTGTAACATTTATTTTAAAGCATCTCAATGCATGTCATGGAGTTCAATACAATATACAGATATTTTCAGATTAAAGGATAAACATTGTAGTACAAGTTAAATGAATATCACAACTGTGATTAAGTTTTGTCTTTAAAATCAAATCATTATTAATGTATCACAAGAAAGATTGTATTATAAAGTACTAAATTGCCAACACAGTGGGAAGGTGAATATGGAAGGTTTCAGTTTTGTTGTTTGTCAGAAGTTTACTTACATGGGTAACACCACAGCAGTGACTTCTGGGAAGGTACATATGGGAGTTCGTGACAAGGGGGTAACTTGATAAATTGTTTTTGTCTTCTCACTCCACACTTGTTTCATCACCTCACTGAGCTCTGGTTTGCATATAGGATGAAAAACAGCTATTGCAATTAAAAAGGTGGCGTGGTTCAGCTCTCAGTGCTGTGCTGGTAAATTGTTGGTGGGCGGGGGTTGGGTGGGGGGGGGTATGCCCTACACCTCCTCAGGTCTCAGCCTCAGAGACATCTGTGTATGACAGTGTGAATCAGGCACCCCTGCCTCCAAGCACGCATCACCTGCAAAGTGAAAGGTTTATCGCCTTGGAAACACATCTGTAAGCATTGAGTTTGACGTGTTAAACATCCAAATATGCTGTATAAAATAATACGTAAATATGGTGCGTTTGTCCTTTAATTACAATTCCAGTTGGCTCGTTAAATTACATTTTCTCAAGAAAAACTAATCTTATGAATTTAAACTTTAATCTAGCAACCACAAAGCTGTTTGTTGCTGGGCTACAGAAGTTGTTTTGTTGTGAAAACATTAAGGAATGTTTCTTAATGAGGCTTGTGTCAAATTAAAAAGAGAAAAACTGCAACATTCAAAAGGCTTTGAAGCTGTTAGTTTAAAGCAAGGTTTTGGACAGGTTGACAGAATAATTTTAAACCTTAGCGCATGCTTTGATGCATGTCTGAATCCAAGGGTCCCCACTGCAGTACATCTGTGTCGACCTTGGCAAAACCTGGCATAGTCCCCTGGCACAAACTCCAGTTTACATGGCATGGGACCAAAGATCTACAACAGAGGCCTTTAGCACTTATCCGAAAACAAAAAAAATAATTTTTGCACTGGAAAGCCAGTCAAGTCCTGTATTTTATTATGTTTTGATTAAATCTGATGAAACTTAATATTTTAATTGAATGTTTAGAGCCAAACCCCTCTGAGCAATACATTTCCTGCATCTCACTATTGTGTTTCTCCAGTAATTACATTTACATAAATGACGCTGATGGAATTATCAAGAAGATTATATGAACACAGTGTAGAAACAGAGACACATCTTTGGGTGAGAGAGGCAGGCTTAAAATTAACAGTAAAACATTTACCGTTCAAAAGACTTCTAACTTCAGGACACAAATTTTACATTTTTGTGTACAATGGTGGTACCATGATGCAGTAATGGTAATGCCATTGTACTTTGATTAAATGAATAATTTTCATTTTCATACACAAACATTTATGCAGCACTCCAATGTACCTGAAAAATACTATGGTATTACTATGGTACAGGCTTAAAAAACAGTAATATTCCAAGGTCATAGCAATATGTTATATCCGTCACTTAAGTCACATTCCATCTTAAGACACTCATGTTATCCTGAAAAATAAATGAATATGCGTAGATCTAACAAAGCATTTCCAGGTCACGATTCACTTTAAAGTTAAAAGAATAAAATGCATACAAATGAGGAAAATAAAGCAAATTTTGAATTTTGCATTCCAAAGGTTTCATGACAATTATTGACATTTTCCCCAAAATTCTCATTACTGTAATACGTATGGATGCCCCCAGTTAAGTAATTAAATAATTATAGTGTTATACTGTACATTGTTTTAAGTGAACCGCCTATTTTATGATGACAATATAAATAATATGAATTGATTGTAAACAAAAATCTTAATGGGTCTAGAAATTGTTTTTGTTTGTTTCAATAAACCTTCCATTCTATGAAAGTAAGCTTTTAAAAAACCTTAAACCAATATAATCAGATGCAAGGGGAGAAATTATAGTTGTATTTATAGGTTTTGTCCATCAAAACGATCCCTCCACCACCACTGCACATCTGAAGTATGATGGCATGTGTGTTTGAGATGTTCTCCCTCTATGACTGATAGAAATCTGCAGGCAACACTTACCCCACTCTCAAAATAGTCTTTATTAGGGGCAAAGTGATTACATCACAAGAGCTATACTAGATTCTGTTGCCCAGGGTCAGTGCACCAATTATTTTAGGGACAATACAATTTAAGTAGTGTTAATTTACAAAAGTAATTTTACTATGTGTTTAAACATCAGACTCATCCATCAACATCGAGATTATAATTAAAAAGTACATGTTTCTGTAGTCATCTGAATACAATAAGTTTCATGCAGGGGCGACTATTAACATGCCACTCAACCTCTGACACCCGTGCAGCACTAACGCAAGTTGCTCTGTCAAACCCAAAGTAATGAGATGTGGTAAAGCGATCTACTGTAACATGAAGAGCACTTGTGGTATATATACACAACTTCAAAGATCTCAAGTGGATGTCAGCCATGATGGAAGTCAGATCAGAAGACTATGTGTTCAAAGAAGAATAGAGCTGCTGTTCATATCCAGAGGGACACCTTGTTATTGATCTCCATTCAGTGTGTGGAAACTGTCCATTAGGAACATTTCTGTGAGGCTTATTTTGGTTCCCAAAACATCTTAGACATTTACTGTAAATTACTTCTAAAGCTTGGGTGTAAAAAATTATTGATTTTCTGCAAAACATGGCACAACAATTGTCTGAGGGTTGATTGATTATATTGCAGACTGAGGCACAAGTCTGCAAATTCTGCATTATTAGTGCCACCAAACATAATTGCAAAAATAGTTAAACAGTCATTTCTAAACAGTCATTTCTCAAACACTCTTCTTTCATTGGTCATTAGACAAACATGCTTTTCACCCCAAGCTCACACTATTGGTTGAACAAGAAATTGACTTGTTCAACCTTTAACTACGTCTCCATTTCTGTTGCTAAGGGGAAAAGATGTATTACACCCTCTGTAACTAAGGCTGTATTTTATCCCTGAAGATGTTAGAGCCTTTCCTCTTCTACTGTGAGGAGATGGCTGCCATAATGTCTTTCCCTCACTGTTTTGGAATGCTACTTAGCTCCCATCCTGAGAAAATAAGTGAGAAACAGAAAAAATATTAAATCACTTTTTCAGGGGGCCTCTAAGAACAACATAGGTTACTTTGTCAAAGACCGATTCAGCGCTTATGTTACACTGGCTGACCGACTTCCAGGGAACTTTTTGATTACTGCACTGCATGTGAAGGCAGCTAAAATATGGATTGAGCGCTTCTTACAGTGATTGAGGACTATTGCAGACTACGAGTGGCAAATATAGGTAATGCTGAAAAGATCATTTGTAGCACATGACACCGCTAGAGACCGAAAACTTTTCCTCCCAAGCTCCCTTGGAGCATGGAATCTCTTCTTCCTCGAGAGAACTGCCCATTCCAGCTTCTATGGCTGAAAAATGATATCATAATTAGCAATCTGAAGGGAGGCTGATGTGCTATCTAAGACCCATCTTAGCTTTGTCATGATTAAGGGCAACGTACAATGCCTGGGGGCAGTCTCCTCTTGTCTGAATGAATCAGATTGTATTACTGACCCGTACCAGTCAGACTAGGGCAGGTAGCCCATCAACAAACTGCTTTATGATGGCGAGACATTGAGTACGCCTGCATTGTCCATGCTTCCAGCTCACACTCTTGGTTTTGACTGTCACAACAAAGGCTTTTTCTTCCTTCGACTTTGAAACTCCGACCAACAGGCTATAACAACTAGCTTAGCGAGACAAGATTAACGAGAACGCAAAAAAAGGGAAAACAAACAAAAAAACTTTCAGTCTTGATTATCTGCCTCATCCGATTCAACTACCTGGAGCTTTGACAGTAGTTCCAGTGGTATTTGGGGGATGGCGAAAGTTTCTCCGATTTAACGCCACACATTTTTGCATAAACTGGCAAAAACAACATAATATTAACGTAATATTAAAACTGGTGCAAATAATTGCTAGACACTGGCTCTGTTCCAAAACATAGCGAGCAGCTGTGCTGTCCACTGCCTTCTGAGATGAGCCACTCAGTCACTGGGCGTATGATCGTGTGATCTGACTTAGATGCATGCACGTATGGCAAGCACAACGTCTGCTGACATAGTCTATTAAAACCAGTTTACTTGTGCATGTCCTATTTGATGAATATGTATGTGACCTTCTTTGGCGGAGGCCTGAGGCTCCAAGCAGCCTGATTGAGCACAACTTGCATAAAGGAGGCACTTTAACACTGTTAGGAAGCAGCTCCCCTGTGTCTGCTTTGACCTTTAACTGTGTGGATTTAACAGAGGGACAATGGAGAGAGAAAGGGTTAGCTTTGAGACAGAGAAGAGGTGGAGGCACTGATTTTAAATTCAGGTTCTGACATGCCTTAATGAAATAATCCCACAGCGGTTGTCTCTGTGTGTCTGGATATCTTGTAAAGGAATGTGAAAGTTGGTCATCTGATAGCTGGACTTCATTTCAAGGTATGCTCTGAAAAACCCAAAGCAATATTTTATTGCTCTTTCATTGCTCATGAGTTTTAATAAACGTATATTTTTATTTACGTTCTGTTTTTTTATAAGTTCTATTTTCTAAGTTCTACATTTATGTTTATATTTAAGTTCTCACTTATATTTCTTTGGAGTATCAATTTTGTTGAGATGTTTCTTCAAGAACTCCATAGTAATTTGATCTTCTGAGAATGTGCTGAGAAATGTTTGAATTTAATATTAAAATTGCAAACTTGAAAATTGCAGATTTTTGTATTTTGGCAAATCTGAGCACATTGTGAGTCATTGTTGAGATCTCTTTTGGAACTCTAGATAGGACATTTTTATTCTCAAAAGTAAAATTTGAGGAGCAGAAGCATGTTCTCTTATTTTAATTTAATTTCTGAAACAACTGAGGTTAGAGATTTAATTTTTGACTGTTTTCAATGGGAGTGTGTAACTGGACAACACTATGGGGATATACAATGTTATCTTGTGCACTTAATTGAGTTGGCACCTTATTTGCCTTATGTACCCATATTCATTAATAAATACTTGTACATTTGTCTCAAGCTGGAAAATGGTAATGTCTTCTATTAGAGTTGAATTGTCTTCAGTAACCTCTTGCACAGACTGTACGGGCAGCTGTAATTGGAATCCTTAATAATTGTCACCTCTTGAAAAACTAATTAAAACAACGGCCAAGGTCAAACTGGCTTTGGTAATTAACAAAGGAGAAAGCTGAAGGTAATAATCATCAGCACTGCAAGGGCATGAAGCGTTTGTGTGTAAGCGTGTGCGCTGTGGGATTTGGGTGGGTGTGACCTGATCTATGTCTGTGAAAGAGGTAATCAGATTCATTTATACCCTAGTCTACCTGAGCAGATCAAGGGTAGGACATCAAACCTACCATCTGTAGGCCTGAGAAAGAGAAAGACAGAGAGAGGGAGAGAGAGACAGAGAGAGAGAGGGAGAGGGAGAGAGAGAGAGAGAGAGAGAGAAAGAGAAAGAGTGATGAAGAAAGACAAGTAAACCCAAATAAAGCATCACTGGCATGGAATAACCAGAATACAAGGTAATACAATAGGTATTTTTTTACAGCAATAAAAGGCTTTATGACAACAAACAACTAAGGTATTTTAATAATTATTGGTAAATGATTTCATTATTAAAATATAAAAAATCTGTTAAATATTAATAAAATTGTTATATGACGTATATATCCACTACATGTACGTCACAATTGTGGCTACACACTTTTCCAGCTGTTGGGAGTATTTACCCATTAGGTATTTCATAGGTGTTTTGCTCTAAAAAGGAACTGTACCACAAAATTGGGAACTATTATTAATATGAACATTAAAGTTAAATATTTTAAAAGGATGCTTAGGGCTTAGAACTTAGGGCTTCTATAGAGGCATTTTAATACCTATAGATCTGATTGATCATAAAGCCACTGTTATTGCTACAAATAAATATATATTGCCTAATTTAAACTTAAATCTGTAACATTTTTGGTTAAAACTAAACAAAAAATAGTTTTTAAACAAGTACATAACAGATCAGTGTTCAAAACTTTCGCCTTTCCTTACACCCATTTGCATCTGTAAGTTTATAATAATGATTTATAATTTAAGCTGTCAGGTCTGATTTCACAGGTGATATTAGCCTGGCTTCATTTGACTTCAAAATACATAGAGAAAAGTATGTAAAATAACCTGCAATTTTAAGTTTCAAACAGAGACCCAAATGTTACAGATTGCAGCTTTAAGTTTAATGTACAGTATTAGGGCATATACTGTACTTTCTCTGCACACTTTTTGTGTGTATAAGCATTTGCCAATGGTTTTTAAACAAACTGTTAAGGGTACCTTTATAATGTTACACTTTGATATGATCCAGACATTCTGGTTATATTATTGATGCATTTATCACATTAAGGAACTTGTAGTTTAAAGTACTTTTTCAATTTTTCCAATAAGTGCTGGTGAGGACAGTCTGGAGTGCAATGCTGGTCAACCCTTGCATAGTTAACATTGTCACAAGTGTGTGTTTACCAGCATTTTACAACAACTTTAAAACTGATTCTTTTAGTCAGAACTTCTATGGAAACGTTTAGAAAATGTGGCTATTCTAGTGACAATAAACCTTTAAGAGCTGTTTACTAAACACACAATCTCAGTGTCATGTTATAACATGCTGTCACTTGTCCTATTGTGTTACCCCCAAAAATCAAAACGTGCTTTTGTACTTTAGTCTTTTTCTACACAAAACAATGAGTTTAACAGTAGAAGATTTTGATGTAAGAATATCTTTCTCACATTGTAAAAGTAAATTTTACAGACGACTTAAGGTAACAATGGAATGTTTTACATTTGCATAGCAGTTGTCTACTACTATAATAGAATAAATATATGAACAAATGTTTGTAGAGTAAAAAAACAATGGTACAGACACAGTGTTACCCTATCTGTTTATTAATGTGTTATATTTTCATTTTGAAATTTTAACACAAAACACTCATCAAACAAGACAGCTAAAGAAAACTTCACTAGAAACCTAATGATTAATAACTGCTTTTTGTTGGCAACAACATAGACAAATTGAACCCTTTGCTATTAATCTCTTCTGAAGAAAATGTGAGTGCTACTTCACTGTGCAAAACCTGCTGCTTTGATGTGTGTGCCATTGCTAGGGTGTTGTTAAGTGGTTTGTAGTTTGTTTGGGGTTGTCTTAAGTGCTGTGAGTATTGCAAGGGCTACTAAATGGTTGCTTATTGGTCCAAGTGAAAGAGACTGCATAGTAACCCATGTTGCTAAGGTGGTTAATAGGCAGTTGCTAAGGTGTTCATTGTCAAAGTAAATAAACTTGTATCTCTTTAAGATAAACCTCCGTTTAGACTTATCCCCCTCAATACGTTTCCCAAAGGCTCAACTAGAGTAAAGTGAGGGGGGAAATTACAGTTGTCGCTATTAATGCCCCAACACAGGCATTTCCCAAGGAATTAGGACAATGTGCTTTCTGTGCCTGTCCGTGACACTAAGAGGGACCACTTTGTGTGTGGTGGCACCACAAGAGAAAACATAGCCGGCGGACTGGCGGCCCCATAATGCACGGTGGTGATTCAGCAGTCAACTATGTCACATTTATCTATATTTTTTTGTGTAAATAAAAGTGGAATAGTTTCACCATTAGTAATAGTGGGGAGCACACAGGAAATGCATGATTCAATTTGGCAAGGCCATGCAAGCAGACTCCCGTGACCAAGCCGTTAGCTTGTCAGAGCCTAGTTACTTCACACTTATTCCTCTGCAGTGGTATGTCATTTATGATTAGTCGAATAACTTGCTAAAGGCAGTGGTGTTGGAGAGCCACATTCCTCTGGACAAGATTTGTTTTCTTTCCCATTGATCAGTGGGGGCCCGATGACTAAATCTCAGCAATGCTGAAATATTGTAGATATTTTCTTTAAAATTTGGCCATCAGGACAGAGCCAGGGAAAAATACAGTGTGGAAAAACTGGGCTTTAGTGTGGAGAGCAAGTCCAGCCAGACAATTTAAACATTTAGGCTAGCTTGTTGACTTGAGCCCTGTTGTGACAATAAAAAGATTATATCAACCTTTTTGAGGTCCACTCAAAGTGTTAGTACATTTTTGTGCACTATAAACAATTATTAATACAGTTTTTAGGACCAGATTCCACCCTTTCTTTGATCCTTAAAATTAAACAGGGCATTTTTGGCTGATGTGCCTTTAGAAGTATACCACCATCTCCACATGTAACATCATTTCCACATTAGATGAAAAAGAGATTTACTTGTGTTGCACTTATTATGCTGTGAATTTATGTCAAGGTTAATACAGTTTAAAACTGTCCCAAACTATTTAGGAAAAATGGGAGCTGTCCTAATTCTTTTGTAATTAAAGCTCTAAATTCTGAACATCTATATACATTGTTGACCTGTTAATATGAGCAGTCATGTGTTCAAATACAGCAATTTATCTGATATCAAAAAGTTTGCTTAAATTCAATAAATCCTCTTTTTTCATTAAGTATTTTCAGGTCTGAATCTCAAAAGATAAAGGAAAATTACATTACTCATGATATTGACCCCTTAAAGAAAAATCTTCACATAAGACATGAAGCAAGGTGCATTGCGAGAGCGAATAGAAGGAAAACATGAATGCCGTAGACACAATGATGGTACTGACTGTGGTGACCATGGTGACCTGAGCAAGTGATCTGATTGGTCAGAGGCTATCCAAGCTAGAAGATATTGCAGTCATCCTTCCTCCTTTAATAAAGGAGCAGTGGTGGTAATTGCAGTCTGTGAGGAGTCCATTATTCATGTAGATATCCAATAAAGACCATAGAAGGGAATAGATATGCTGGCGGTACCTGTACATGTTGATCCATATGATTGATTTTTCCTCCTCCTTCCAAGCTCAATTTTTCATATTCAATGAGTGACTTGTAGATTGCATTAGTCAATACAGATACATCTCAATTAAGCCTTACCCAGAAGCTCATGGGAATGGAAGCTACGGATTAGGGTAAGCTACCCAGCTGTCCATAGATTTGCCTGTACTGAAACAGGAAGATAAAAATGCAAAAAAAAACAAGGTGAAGGATTGAGCCCTGATGTATTAACATCAAGATTAATTACAAAATCAGTTCTTGGCACATTTCAATCCCTTTATTAATTACAGACTCTCTCGGCTCATGGAACTAAACAGTGTATTAATTCTCTGATGTGCAGGACTGTATATCACTGCTGCAGATCCTTTGACTGTGTTCTGTGCTGCTCATCAGTTTTTTTCCCTCCGCTGACCGGACAGGATCATTTACAAACCTGACATGGTGGCTGCAATGATCGCTTGTACACTTCATCTTTCCTGCCCCTGAAGGACGACTATTTTATTTCTGCTCCAAGGGCACAACCATCATCATTCATGCAGAGAATAAATGGGAATGAGATGATGGGAATAAAGAAACTTTGGTTTGGTGTAATTGTGCACCAAAAACAGACATGCAAGTGTAGCTTCGGTTTTTTCCAAAACATCATAGACAAAAAAAAGTTGAAAAGTAAAAGAGAGCAAAAGAAACTGATTTCATTTAAGGGAACCATAAGCACTTCAGGATTTCTGTGGTAATGTGGAAACAGAACACATTAATTTGTGGTGATGCTATGAGGTCATAGTGGGACTGCAGCTGGTATCCTTTTGCAAACACACATAGATACTTAAAGATGATGTGTGTCTTTCTTGATGTTAAAATACTTTCTTTTATTCCCAGTTTAATGTGCAGAAATTATGTTTGACATTCCTTTCCCCAAAACTATAGACTGTGGCTATGTGCTCTTGAAATGTTACTGTGTGTTTGAATGGCCAGACATAGCAACGTAGCTCAACCAAAGACGTAAGCTTGGGTCAGAGCAACCTGATTGTCCAAACAATGAAGATCTGTTTAGAAACAGCCATCATTTTTGTCATGTTAGATGCAACTAGTGGTGCAGAAATTACAAATAACTTCTAGCACAACATTAATTGAAAACCCTTTTAATCTGTAATGTCACATATTTTCAACATAGTTTTATGTTTTATTATTATTTATTATATATTATGTCACAAAATTGTATCAATACTGATTTTAATTCTGAAGTTGGTGCTTATTTCCAGAATGAGGTCAAACCTGAAAATGAGTTTAAAGTGGATTGGTGAGGACTCTTCCCCTTCTGAAACCACGCCTCCCATAGATCTTTGGAATAATGTGCACAGACTGCGGGAGTTATGTCTCCTTACCAGCATTCTCTCATCCTTACCTAAGTCCTACCCAAAGCACATCTTCCCTGAAGCGAAAGTATAAAAGAAGCGACAGTTAAATAAAAAAGGGATGTGGCATCAGGATAGAAGAGATTAAAACTATACCCAATGTAAAATCCATATATATCCATATAGTAAGCTCAGTTGCTATTAAGCTTTCAGAGATAGCATAGTGCAATAAAAAAACCCTGGTCTTATTATTTTGGCTATTTGGAAAGTTTAAAGCTGTTTTCCCTCTGGAGTTTGTGAACTTCAAATTCCACCTTATCACCTCATTGTAACTGGGCGGGCCAAGTTTGTGATCACCCAATCAGTGTCATCAATGTTATATATAGACAGTCAAGTGTATATAAGTGTATATATTATTCCACTGCAAAAGTTCAAAACATGTTGTTTTTGCAGCTTAATTTAGTAGTAAATTTTCAGTTCCGAAGGTTACAGCATGTTTAACAGTACAATGAACTATTATGTTATTTTAAAAGATATGACCCTGTTATTTCCTTTGATATGACCCCTATAACAGGAGAAGAAACAGGAAAGAGACAGGAAGAAAGGAATGGACTACTCCATCATACTGCTGTTATGGGGAGGAGACAGCTTAATCAACTTTTACCAGGTGGTGCTACGGCAATGTCCAATACTCAATGCTTGTTATCTTTCCCACAGTGAGACTGCTCATATTTCCTTTGACATTCAGCCCCAAAGACCCTACATGTTGTTCCTCTGTACTTTTCTTTTATGGGTAGGAGGAATGCGGGGTCTCCTTAGTGATTTATAAACATACACATAATAAATGGCCGTCTGTAGTTTAAGCAGTGATGAAGCATTCTGTGCCTGGCCGCCAAGCTACAACGTGATTTAAAGAGCTGACATTTACAGCAACCAAGCCTATTATTCAGAGTGACTGTCTGTGTACAGACTATATTTCACAGTGGGCTATGTGGAGGTGATTCTGGGCCGGTCCGGTTTGGTGTCATAGTTAGTTCACACTCTCTTCCTTCCCAGGCTCCATACAGGAACCCCCAACAAGGTGGGAGTCATGGCCGTGATAGGCGAACAGACTCCCAGTTAGTTTGTTATCGCAAAGATTGATGCGGTGCAATGAGAAATTATGACTTTGCGAAAGAATTACATGGTAAAAAGCTATGTGGATAATTTTTTTTAAACAGATGAAAGGATAATCCTGATGATTGTACAGCTGTGTGTATGTATATAAATTTGTGGGTGTTTGGAGTAGACAACCTTTCCTTGGTTCTTTCGCAATGCTAATCTGTGTGTAAGGTAATGCAGGTCTGTTTTTTGCTAATCCATCGTGACATGGTTCTCGTTCCCTGTTTAAACACAGCTCTGTGTACATGGTCTCCAAACACACCAGACCCTAGCCTTTTCTAATGAACCGGAGGCCGGAGTAGTGTACTTCATTAAAGAGTGACAGTGTCCTTGGAAACATTCCGTGTTCTTCAATGACATGACACAGTATTTAAACATTTCAGTCAAATATCTGCCAGACGAGGCCAGTCATAGCTCCTCTCATGTTTCTGTTCGATTGGTGTGGAAGACAAACTCACAGGACAGACCATTTTCACAGCGCCATGTACCGTACATGAAAATCAATACAGCTTTAACAGAAAACACTCATTTAGCATGTAGCTAAAAATTTAATGTCACTCTTCTGCCTCTCAAATCCTGTTGCTCTTCATGTCAGCTCTAGAACCTTTTGCTCAGAGTAGCTTCTACACAAACTTTGAAGCTGAGACATGGTGGCCAGGGTCAGTCTCTGGAACTGCATTACAGACCCTTGTAACTTAATTCTAGCAGCTGAGTACGGAAATAATTGAATCGTGCTCTGAAGATGGATCCCGAGAAAAGCATGCAGAAATCGTCTTTGGCCGCTATCTGGCTTAACTCACAGAAGATTAGAAACTAACGATGAGGCTGTTGGCATGAAGGCTAATACAGCAGCCCGTGGCCACTGACTGACCTTTTTTGCAGATTAGACCTGCCATGGTTTACATCTCTGTAGCACCTTGAATTACACTACTGTGTTATTCAAGCTGTCTTACAGTCTCCAGTTTAAGCTGTCTTTAGTTTACTTATCCACTGGAAGGTGATGTACACTCTGCAGTCAGAAGAAGGGCTAATAGTACAACTGAGTTGCTGTATCCGTGTTTACTGCAAACTTAGCCAAAAGTAGAGTATTACAGATATGTTAATGTGAATTTTGGAAGATGGGTGTTTTGAAAAAAAAAAGCCATTGGTTTAGCCCTTAGAAAAACAGTGTTGAGATGCCCACTCTGAGGTGAGCTTTAATGAGCTAAAACAGCTGTCACGTTTTATTATGTTTAGAGGGCTTTTGTTTTGCCTGTGGGTAAATTTAGCTCCTTGCCACCCATGAAGCTAGAACGGAGGTGTCTATGTGGAATCTTAGTCTACTGAGGCAGTTCACTGAACATGGTTTGAGACAGGGTCATGGTATACCTGGGAGTAACACAGGGTTGGGGTTACCCCAATGGGAGGGAGGGTTAAGTACCCCTCAATCAACAGAGTGCAAGAAAAAGTTACCACACACTCATTTTACCTCACAGTGACCCTGAATGAACACTTTTTCTGAAAAAGAAAAGACAGACAGCTTTCATTAGGAGTTATACATAGTATATACAGGGAGTGCAGAATTATTAGGAAAGTTGTATTTTTGAGGATTAATTTTATTATTGAACAACAACCATGTTCTCAATGAACCCAAAAAACTCATTAATATCAAAGCTGAATATTTTTGGAAGTAGTTTTTAGYTTGTTTTTAGTTTTAGCTATTTTAGGAGGATATCTGTGTGTGCAGGTGACTATTACTGTGCATAATTATTAGGCAACTTAACAAAAAACAAATATATACCCATTTTAATTACTTATTTTCACCAGTGAAACCAATATAACATCTCAACATTCACAAATATACATTTCTGACATTCAAAAACAACAAAAACAAATCAGTGACCAATATAGCCACCT
>JAZGTJ010007095.1:5737-23548 GCA_036877575.1 Botia almorhae
GAATATCTAAATTGACTTAAATGTACCAAATAACGTTGAAACAAAATGGCTGCCATGAAAGATATATTAAAGAAATTAGTATATAAAATAAATGAGTGCATTTAATTATTGTATACATTATTAAATTATTAAATACATATAAATACAACAGTTAGATGTTTTTTTATTGCCAGTCACACTATAATAAAAAAGCAAGACAATAATCACTTACATATCAAAATATACGATAAAAGTTTGTTAAATATAAAATATATGGAAAAAATAGATCGCGATTTGCCTCGTCCTACATCAGGAGTCAGAAAACAGTGACGTCAGAAGATGCCGTCATCTCATTGGTCCAGATACCTATCAATCAGGCGATCTAGTGACGTGAAGATGTTTGTTATACGTGTAAGGGCAGTAACAGTAATGGCTCTGAATAACTAATACAAACTTGTAAAGGTAAGTTAGCTGTTTACATTTAAACTGCTGCTTGTAAAGTGTTGACTGTTTATTAGGCCATCCGGCTTGTTTTCTGCCTTCGACTGCAGGTGCAGTTAGCAAACGCGTGCGCAGCAAAACACTGTTGTTTGATTGTTAAATCCACGAGCTCTATAAACCAGTGAAAGCTACGAAACATCTAGTCGCAGAGTTTAATTTGTGTAGTGTCCTTTTGTATGACGTAAAACCGTGTAAGGAAAACGGCAGGCGTTGTTGTTAGTTAGTTGTACGTGTTCGTTTGCGCGTGAACAGCTGATAAGTGTCGCATTTAATATCTATTGTTTATCGATGAACTAATGTTATCTCGTTTGGGTTAAAGGTCCTTCTGTGTGCAGGCCAGGCCTCGTGTCGTTTCGTGCACTCTGTTGTGGTTTCATTTTTGTTGCTGTTAAACAAAACACGCGATTTCAGTAGCAAAACGTGTTAGAAAATACCATTGAAATATAGTTTCAAGTCTTCATTTGCGAAACAAATATCGTGAGCTGTAAGGGGGACATTGAGAATCCCTCTTGCTCTGGTGTAGACAGGTTTCGATGCATAGACCACAGCTGGAATCACATAGATCACAGAATGATTGTATGAAGAAGTGGAAAGTTACTAAGACACATGGGTCTAAATTTAGACGCGGTGGGGTCATAGCTGCAGCGATGTGTGCTAAGTGCATGAAGATCCGCAGCTATTTCTGATCTGGTCTGTCACGTAGCGGACATCAGCTGTGTACGTGTGTTTGTAGATTTCGTTGACTGGTAGGTTTTCAGTACGTGCTTTTGGACGCCCACCTACAGAAAATACTATGGCTGTACCATGACTTTAAGGTTTTGAGCTTGTCCTGTAGAGTTGGGTTTGCAGTGTTGAGTGTTGGCGTTTTGTTGTTTAAGTTGCAATCCGTAGCTCTCGCCTCTCTACCGCCATCTCTGTTTAATACATAAAATCGCAGGTTATTTTACACACTTTTCCCAGGAAATCCGACCCGACAGTTCCAATTATAAATCATTATTATAAACTTACTGTTACGAATTGTTTTGAGGAAAGGAGACTGTTTAAATGATAATTTATGTACTTGCTTATTTATTGATTTTTGTTCATGTTTAGAAAAGTTATGGATTGCAACTTTAAATACACTTCGTGCTTCATCTCATGATATTCGTGTGGATTTAGGACGGAACTGGTAATCTATTTCACAAGTGTGTTTGTGTGTCCTGGTATTTACAAATTTTGAGGTCCACATGGAAACAAGCTTATAAACCACACAGAGTGATCTTGTTTGAAAATCTAAAATAGCAGTGGCGTAGAGTTAGTGTCGGAAGATAGAATATACAGTTTGTATAAAAACTATTACACTTATGGAATGTCGCCATAAAATAGGAAATACACACACACACACCTTACATGGTGTGTTGTGTGCATGAGAGAGAGAGAGAGAGAGAGAGAGAGGGAGCACTTGGGTAGACCAAAGGTTGTGTTAAGTAAGCGCATGTAAGTACGTCATGTCTCTTCTGTTTTTTGACATTTTCAGACACTGTCACAGAGGAAGTGATGTATTATTCTGGTAAAAGGCGAGGTGAAGATGGAATCGCTGCTGTTATTGACTTCCTGTTGTCCAACGCTCGGCTTGTTCTGGGAGTGGGCGGAGCTGCAGTGCTGGGCATCGCCACACTGGCCGTGAAACGGGTAATTATTCATGTTCATTTTTTTACCATGTGATTGTGTTTTTGAGTTCAAAAATAGTCAGAGGTCAACAAACGCTTCTCTATCGCAAAAAATTGGCCAATAGATTTTAGTTGACCCTTTCACAAAATAATATGCTGTCTTTGTATTTGAGCAAGACTTGAAGGCAACATAACCGTCCCATAGAGCAACCAAAAACCGTTGGTATGAAAATGTCATCTATATTTAGATACATTGTAACAATAATTCAAGATCAAATGTCGTCGTTCTTTTCTAAGCCATTGAGCTTAATATAATTGTCCAGGAATTTGAGGGGCGTCTCTTTTAACCGCATAGCAGCACTGAAAATGGCTGAAGATTTAGTCTTGTGAGTGTCTTAAGTCTTGTCTCAAAAGTTTGTGGAGAGCGAGAGTCGTCTCGCGTGCTCATTCTTTCTGTGATGTCATAGCTGATAGAACGTGCTGGCCGGCCCCCTGATGACAAGCCTGACAAGAAAATGACAGACAGCTGGGAGGAGTTAAGCCTGGTTAGCTCCTCCCCCAAACTGCTCCACAAAGGAATTGAAGGTGTGGTGATGAAGCAGATTGCAGCTGCAACAAAGAAAGGTACGTGCTTGAAAACAGTGTGAAAGGGGGCAAAACTGGAGTGACTACATCAAAAAGTGTGCAATACAGTTCTGTAGGGCTGTACATTGTGTTGGCGTGTATTGTAAGGAATATGTGCCCGATCACTGATTTGTTAGTTAACCCCTAAAAGGATACGGATTACAGCTTTAATGTTCCTCAAATAGGGTGAAATGTGTCCCTAACATCACCCCATTTAAGTATGTGAATAGTTTTTGCCCAAAATCTTATTTAGTTTTGTTTACCAGCTTTGTGTTTATGTGTGTTTAGCTGAGTTGTCCCAGCCCATCCCCCTCCCCTGCCCCGAGCCATCTCAGCGGCGGAAGCGCGCGGATCTCTGTGCGATGACGTTTGCTGAGCGCCTGCAGCACTATTACAGAACGCGAGTATGCCTGTCCGTTGAGGAAGTATGTGTAGCGCAGCAGCGAGCCCTGGACATAGCCACAGAGATCCAGGCCTTCCTGCGCTCCAAACATCCAGACATGCCGTTGGGCGACATGACGCTAGCCGGGTCGCTACTCGATGACCTGCAGGTGGTTAAAGCTGACCACACCTGCCTGATCGTGCCCATACAGGTATCAAGAGTGTGTTTATCTGATTATATGTGTGCCTGTGAATTATGTGAATTTGCTTGTGTAAAATAAATACAATATTGCACTGCTCATTCTGCTAGCTGATGATATTATCCAAGTTGACCGTTTTGTGTTTCCTTAACGGTACAATGATAGTCTCTTCTCGTCATGTAAATAAAATCATCATTTAAAAACACCACCAAAAAAAAATGTGTAGAAACTCACTAATTGATCCCGCTAACTAACTGGACTGTTGTTTGAAAACTATCCTAGTGCCATTTTCAGATATCATTATCCAGAGCTAGCTGGAGATTCCCCACAAATATGTTGATTTGTTCTATCATGTATTTTTTTAACTCATTTAATTTAATTCAATTTTATTGCAATAGCACCATGTGTATTGTAGCAATGCAGATTTACAGAAATATGTTTTATTTTTGTAATTACACATGGTTTGTATGTGTGTTCTCGCAGCTGGAGTCCAGTCTGTGGACGCCTATTGCTGGAGAGGACACGTTTGTGGGCCACCCGCAGTACTGCATGGTGCGGCGTGAAAACCTCGAATACTTCCCGCGGGGGCGGAGCTACTGGGATCGACACTTGTTGGGCGGATACTTGTCGTCACGGCTCGTTTCAGAGCAGCTAGGAAAGGCAGTGATGGAGTCTATGAACTGGCCGTCACTGAGTGGAACTCTGGAGTGTGATGTGCTACCAGTGCTTGGCTCTCCTGAGCTCAAACTTGAGATTCAAAGGTTAAATCCGAGTAGTTATGATAATGGAGAACGCTTCTATATTACTATCCTGCCAACAGTGCGCCTCGGTGACATGACACTTATGGCGCAACGAGAAATTACCGGCTCGTTCGACTACGTCTGGTACCAGAGTCTATACACCAGCGAAACGGCTAGACTGGCGACGCTTGACAAACAGGATTTGGGGTCGGAGGTCAGAAGGAAGTGCCTAAAAACGCTGAAGGCTGTGTGCCGCAACTGCCCCGCGCTACGCAAGCTTAACGGAAGCCATCTTAGCAACGTCATCCTACACATGAGTGACAAGGACACTGATTGGTCAGAATCTGCGTTTGTGGATCGGTTCCTGCAGGTGATCACAGAGCTGATTGGTTACCTGGAGACTGGAATCTTGCCAAGTTATTTCAAACCTAACGTGAATCTGTTTCAGGGTTTTACTGAGGACGACATCGACGAGATGGGCTTTATGCTCTACTGTGCTGTAACTGAACCGGAGATACTGCTGATTTGATATTTAAACAAATATATGTGCACAAAAGAGAAAATGTATCTCCATGGCAACTGGCATTTATGTACTTTTAAAGGAATAGTTCACCCAGAAATCCACATTTTGTGATCAATTACTCACCTTCATGTTATCCACTGGAAACAAAAAGTTTACCGGAACGCAAAAGATATTTTTCAGAATATCCAGGCTTGCTATTTCCATACAGCTAAAGTGAATTTTGATTGAAATTTTTACACAAATAGGTTACTCATAAAGCTGTTCTTGAACTAAAATTAAACTGTTCCTTTCATCTTAAACAAATAAATAATTAATGAAAGTAGTCCACATGGCTTGTGTGCTATATTTCGAGGCTTTTGAAGCCAGGCTATAGTTGCTGCTATAGTTTGCGTGAGGTGTTCCATTTAAACAAAATAATAAAAAAATGTTCCCACATATTCAAGCTTGTGACGTCACAGTTTGTTATGAGACACACAAGAATTTAAGTCATTTGGTATCATTTACATCAGACCAAACAATGTCACATGTCGAGTTTGAATGTGCGTGCAGCCAAGATTGGGCAACAGTATAGGGCATTTATTTTAGTAAATGAGTTCAAATTCAGTCTGTTCTGTGTACGAAGATTGCAAAGCTCCAGAAGATTTGGAATGTACTGCGAGTTGAATAACATGAGGGAGAGTAAATGATGAAATGAATTTTAGGGTGAACAATTCCTTAAAAATACAAACATCAGTGTGATGTGATCTGTATCTCTTTAACCTGGTGAGTGGAACCTCACTGATCGCCTGACCTGAGAATTTAAACATTTTCTACAGATTCTTTATGATTTTGAGGCGGTCACAGTATAGAGGCATTTGCTTACGACAGCCATCAATTGAACTATGCAGAACTTCTATATACACTTGTTAGAGCTGCTTGGATGAAAATTTGAGAGTAATTTTAATACTTTAATAATCCGTTCTAAGTTCTTTCATTGTTTTGCTTTTGAGAGATCGTATTTATAGAGAATGTGAAGCTACTGTATTTTGAGTTTGAAAAAGCAAAAAGTAAATAAAACATGAATGTAAAGCTTTCTATGTTTGACTGCCTTTTTTTAAGATTTTCTTGTAAACTTGTTACAGTTTTGCAAAGTGGTTAAACTTTTTTGTTGGTGAAAAAGTCACATAAGTGTGGGTTGTTTAAACCCTACCAAGGGGTTATAGGTGCAGAATTGGGTAAGTGCACGTGCCTCTCCTGAAAACCGGGGGGAATCTGTACATTTTGTTTTGGCCGGTCCTTTCCTGTCAGCTTCCTGCCTCAAATTCTTTTACTGTACACAAGGAGGATAAATGGTTAAATAGCAAAAATGACAACAATTAAAAGTTTATTTGTGCAGATGTGGTCCCCCGACTACGGTTATAACCTGGCAAACACATATTTACACCAGACCGATACTACTGTTGGGGGTTAGTAAAACCAAGTGTGTCTAAATAAACTGATGGTTCACAATTTATGGTTGTTTGGTGTTGCCTATATGCTTTAGTGTGGATCATGGTCATGTTTTGCTGGACATCAGGCGTACAAAATATTTGTGACGATAAAAATAAGTCTCCATAACAATCTCCGTTGTTACATATTAATATAACATATTTGCGTTGTAATTATGATTTATAATATTCAGAAAATAATTTCACATGCACTCCAGGCATATTGCAATATAAACGCACGAATAATGAAGACGTAAGCTACGGCTACTGTAAATGACTGTAAATGTAATCATATGGTTAAAGCGGAAACATTGAGCTGGTTAAAATCACACCCCCTAACCAGTGGTGTCACATGGCCAGCTATGGCAAAGGCTGCTTAGTTTACTGCTCCAGCGCGTTAGTGTTTGTTTACTTCTCAATAACGTTTTGTAAGAGTTGATCCGCAAACCCGTCGTGACACCGCGACTCACCGAACACCGGCGAGTGCATTTATATGTAAGTACAGGCTACGATTCTGAAACGATTCGTTATTTTTAACGGCATTGACCTTTTCCCCACAACGATATAATCTGTCGTAGTTCAGGTTTCATTTTGAAAGCCGTGCGGACTGGATCGTATTTTTCTTTGAGATTTTGAAGTCGTTATAACAGTATATAATAGAAGTGGTTTAATGTAGACGCACATGAGCGCGCACTGGCTGAGTCACTTACTAAAGTTGACCGGGAAGCGCTGGATCACAAGCTTGACATGTAAACTTATTAAAGGTGCCGGTCTCAGGGGTGCAAGTATTTCTACCTTTAGTTTTACACAGACGGATTTTTCTTTGTACTTTTCTCGACTATTAAATACTGTATTCCTACTCTTTTACGGGTTAAAGGGAAAACATGGTACCTGTTAGACAGGTAACGTTTATACCGATGATCCGGGCTACACGGTAATATATATATAGTAAACTATATATACGTTTTAATATTTTCTAAGATAACGGCTGCTTGAATTTGACTTATCTCTACTGAAAACACGGTGCAGACTTAAACCAGTGGTTTATACCATATTATATATTACATTCGAGGACATTTAAAAGCCAACACAATTTAAGATAGTCTTTGTCTTTTAAAATATTGCACTCAAATGTCAAGCAACTGTAAAGTAAATGTCAACATAAAAAACTATTAGTTCAACATCTGGTGTTTTAGTGCATTAGTCAGGACAATGAGAAATTTGATTAAACAGATGGTAATTTTGTGCGTCATAGTTACTGTAACAACAGATCTTAATTTCGTAAGATTCCTAAAGATAAAATAGATTTACTGTTTTAACACTGTAAATACCTATACTCGGGTAAAATCTGCTTTACGTTTTATACCCCTGGCTGGTTTGAGATCTATTTTTACCACCATGATTAGTTCTCCAGACTTGATGGCTTTTACTAAAGAGCCTGATTTTAGAGAACCACCTATAGATCCGTTAGCACTTCCAGAGGATCTGTCTGTGCCCATGTATCCTTATACTGGTGACACCACACCATGGTCCAAGTTATCCATAGCAAAATTTAAAAAAGATTTTATCCTTTTATCTGAGTTTTCTGAGCAAGTTGGACCCCAGCCTTTACTTACAGTTCCTCGTGAAACCAAAGCTTGTGGGACATTTGATTTGAATCACTTCTCCCTACGGCTCATGTCAGTGGACTATCAAACCTCTCTGTCCTGCTCAGGGATTACTTCCCCTAAACTGAGCTTTGTTGAGGACTCCAAGGTAGTTTTAGGGGATTCTAAGGAAGGATCATTTGCATACGTACACCACTTTACGCTGTATGACCTGGAGGCTCGAGGGTTCGTGCGCCCTTTCTGCCTTGCCTACGTGTCGTCTGATGAGAATAAAATCATTCAGCAATTCCACCAGCTTTCTACAGAGTTCTCCAAGGTTTCTGAATGCCTGAAAACTGGGAACAGGAAGAACTTTGCCAATGAACTAGAAACCAAACTGAGAGATTTGGAGTATACAAGAGTTGTTTTCCTCAGAGAGTTTGAGAGGGAGAAGGTACGAAACTCATCCGTGATGTACGCCACTGAAAGGGAACGGACACTGAATGGTACACTGACATTAGAGGATGGGAAACCGAAAGAGAAACTGTTACCCAAAGGTGAAGTGAAAGTTCAAGAGAACGACGGATGTGGACATTCTATAAAGAAAGTAGAGACGAGTATGCTAAAGCTTGAGATTGTGTCACAAAACAAGTCTGTTACACTGATCAACAGTCATACGGAGGAGATGAGCAAACATAAGCAAGAGGAACAGTTTGAGGAACAATGGAAGGACAAACAGAGGAAAGACTATTGCTCAATGCCACTGGCTGAAATGTCTGTGGAATTGACTAATGTTGAGAAATCCATTCAGGAACATAAAAGCCTTCTGAAACAAGTCACCTCCTACCCCACAAGGAAGCTCAGAGACTCTGAGTTCTCTCCCTATGAACCAGATGACCTTCCTCATTCTCTGGAGTTTGACCTTGATGATTCAAGAATGCACGGTCAGCTCGCCGGGCCGGTGTCAGAATGGAGTGATGTCTTCTACACAAATACACCCTTGCATTCTCCAAAGCTGATTAGCACAACTTCATGTAAGAGATTTAACAGGCGCCTGAAAACTCTTGAGGAATTGTGTGATGGGTACTTCCACCAACAGGCACTACAACAGCTGACCTCCATTGAAAGGATGTTCAGAGGAGACGGCAGTCATATCTACGCAACTCAACTTTGCCAAAATCTTCTTTGCAATCTGAAATCTACCAATTTTATGTTTGAGGACACTAGTAGCTTGGAAGAGCAAGCAGAATTACAACACCGATTAAATGCTGATTGTTCATCAATCCATCGAGCATCTTTTCTTCAAGCACCCACAATTCTAAGTGAACCCGTCAGCCTGGAGTCATACGCCTCCTGTGTTGAAATGGTGCCAATCAAGCTAGAGTTGGGTGGGTCTAGCCTCTCCGCAACTTCACCAGGCACCTTAAATGCTTCTAGTGATGATAACCCACCCCTGTCACCTGAATTCTCCCCAGGAGAAGCTGAAATTGAAGATAAGGGGGTGGTTTCAGCTCCAGATTTCCAGGATGCTGACTATGTTTCCACTGTAATGAAGACCAGCATCAGTAGTGGAGACAGTATTGAGGTGTTGGGAACAGAGAAGTCCTTCAGATCCCAGAGCAACTCAAGTATACCCAACAATWCAGCACTGCCAAAACCTCTACCTTTGTTCATCACAGCGGCACCAGAGGGTGTAAGGCAAGTCAGGGTACCTACCAGACGGACTTACAGTGAGGACAGCATTGAAGTGCTTAGCACAACAGACTCAATCCGACCAGAAGACCTGCGTGCCTCGTACCCTTGCGCTATTGATGAGGAAAATCTAGAGCAAGAGACAGATGAGAATGACGTGTCTGAAATCCAAATGGATGAAGCTGAGTGTTTTTACAGTGTGGAAAGTGTAGTCCCTGGAGAGAACAGTGGTGTTTTGGTGGAGGAGCCACTGGGTTGTCCTGTTGTGACTCTAACCCCACCAGAACCTGTTATGATTTGCCACTCTCAGGATGAGTGTCATGCATCATCCATCCCTCTCCCCCTAATGGAGGAACCCTGTCGGACGATACGGGATGATTCATCAGACTGCTTCAGCTTCCGCAGCACTACAACCTCCACAGCTTCCGATTGCATTTTCTCTGCTTGTATTCATGGGGACAAAAGAGAAGGTGTGACTAGACACAGGTGTAGCCGAATGGGACGGGCAGCACTGAAGTTTCTGTGTCAGTTCCCGTTTGCAGCGCATGCAGTGTATAGCCTTCTAAGTGGAAGGACGCTGGTGGTGCTAGGCAGCGAGGAGGCTGCAGTAAGACGACTGGTTACAGCGCTGGCTGTCTACACTCCACATCCCGGTAGATGTGGGGAGAGCGTTCAGCCCTGGATTTCAGCTCCGCTGCAGCTCACCGACCTGCTCAGCTGGAAACTTGTTGGCTTTAACAGGTAACAGTTTACCCAGCAACATTTCACTCTGCAGCTTAATTTGACCGACACCCCAAGATGTTCTAATGCAACTTCCTCTCATTTTCAAATGATCTTCAAATGATCTAAACTGGTTATGGTATATTTGATTACGATTCGACACCTAATCAATTTTTTTTCTAGCATGTCAGAAAAAATAACCACATGCCCAAATAGCCTATTTTTTTAAATTGAAATTTTTAATTAAAATGTTGGTTAGCTAAATTGTTCCATCTATACACTAGACCCAAACTGTAAGCAGTATTATACAGTTATCTAGATAATTGAAGCTTTGAACTTACTCATATTTGTGGTTTTATCCTTTAGGATGTGCTGTCTCAGTCCAGGTTTGCCTCACTGTATTGGCCATTATAGCCGATACCTCAGTGTTCTGGATGTGGATCAGAAGATACTGCGAAGTCCAACCTATAGTGGTACCCTCATCCATCACCTGGTGCATCCCAAGAGCCACATTAGACGAGGGATCATCTACTACTTGTTAGCTCAGAGTGTGTTGGGCAAGCTTGTTGCCAAAGCATTTCTCTTATCGTTCTCAAATACTCTCCAAACTCCCAGAAGCCCCAGTGAGAACATGCAGATGGTGCGTTTTGATGAACAACTTCACAAGGACGATAAGAAAATCCTCCAGTATTTATCTGAGCTTATCAAGCTGCATTTTACTGAAGGTCCACCCAATGTTCTCCGATTTAGCTATACCACAAACTCCGTATTCAAACTCTGAAAAACTCATTCATGCTGAAACTAGTCAATGATTTGTATTGACGCTTGCACTGTGAAGTTTGGTTTGATTGCTTGCAAACATTTTCTGCATGCTGATTTAAATACAATACTTAAAGTAATACTACTGTTATAAGCCTATCTGGTATCTATATGAAGTTTTAAATCAGTTTGAGTGTCTGAATTTGTGCCGTTTAAATTCTTGTAATTCATTGATTGTTTGATTGGGGTGCAGAGATTTATGTTTTCTTGCTGTATTTAGTGTATTTGTGTTTTAACATGCTTTAAATATGGCAATGAAACCTCAAGTGATGTAGTTACATATCGGTCAGTTTGCAAACAGAGAAAACAATCCTAAACAAGAAATTTTAGAACCACCACAAACGTAAGATTATGACCCCTGAAAGCAACTTTCAAAAAACTTCACAATGTGTTTTCTTGAAAAGTCTAATGTTTATTACAATAAAGTCTTTTATTTTTACAGCTTGAAAATTCTAACAATACTAACAGGAAAAATACCTATAAAAATGATACAGTTAACAATATCAATTACATTAGAAGCATGTCTTAAGGCCTTCGTGGGTTGCCATATGAAAGTCAAAGAATATGTCATGGGCATCAAAAACATCATCTCCAGCATGAAACATGGTAAATGATCCTTCTTTCAGGATATGGGGACATGGCTTTTGTGTTGAATTTGCTGCAGAATGTAACGTTTTTTTTCTGTAAGACTAGCTGCCTGAAAAAACAGGATGACAAAGCAGGATTGTAACAGCATTATCAGAAAAATACAAAATGAATAGGTTTCATTGTAATTCAATCTCATCAATAAAGGGACAGTTCACCCAAAAATGAAAATTTTCCCATATTTACTCTCCTTCATGTCATTCCAAACATGTGGCACCCAATGACCTCTGTTGTATGGACACCAAACCACTGAAATATTTCTCATAATATTTTCTATGTTCCACAAAAGAAGTCATATAGATTTGGAATGACATGAGGGCAAATAATTGATGGAAAATGATCATTTTTGGGTGAAATATCCCTTTAAGAAGGTAGCGGTATGATGTACTTCAAACACTCGTCATCTTGAGATTGAATCTAGAGTTTACATTACATCACAACACTGTTTGAACTGAGGAAAAGATTCTTACGTGACATTCAAGGTACAGCCTCAAGGTGTTCTGCCATGGAAAGTGCAATCTGGAATCAGTCAAAAAAACTAAATTTAGTTAATTTGTTAGTTAATTTGAACAAAATTATTTAATTGCTGGAGTCAAACTTCACTGACCATCATATTTTTTTTAGTTTGTTTTTTTTGGTTTGTCTGTAATATGTGTAATTTACAATACATACCCAAAATTCAATTAGTAATCACCCTAGATTTGAATTAATTTATACGATAATGTTATAAAGGGACAGTTCACCCAATAATGAAAATCTTTCCATCATTTACTTACCCTCATGTCATTCCTATGTCATACCTATATGACTTTTTTTCCCCAAAGTCAATGGATGCCACTGTTGTTTGGTTACCAGCGTATGTCAAAATATCTTAAAAGTAAGTTCAACAGCAGAAAAAAGCCATACAGGTTTGGAATGACATGAGGACGAGTAAATGATGAAAGGATTTTCAGTTTTGGGTGAACTGTCCCTTTAAGAAACAAAAGAAATTACAGGATTACATCATGGATAGCATGTGTGAGGTATACACTGCAGTGTTTGATGGCATGATTCTTACTCGTTCCAAGTAGCCAGCAGTTTGTTGGTGGTGCTGTGATCTAGAACGAAGCTGTTCTCCAGGAAGTACAGGCAGAGAAAGTACGCGATCAGGGAATGTTCCGTGTCGCCCCATTTACTGTGAAAAACAGATTTAGAATCAAGTTGTGAGTCGGTGCATACATTTGAAAGCACTTTGTTCAGAGAAGTGGGAAGAACAAATTTCTGTATTATACGTTTCTGCGCATCATCTCTGGGGTGTGTGATGTCACACCTTTGGTATCTCTCATGAGCGAGTTCCTCCAAAACACTACACAGAACATAGTGCAGAACCTCTGGCCTCAGCAGAAGACTGTAGAACAACCAGCGGACAGCCCAACGGTTCGACTGCACGCAAAAACACAAACATTCGCCCAAATACTGACATGTAAATATCTGCATTTGCTTTTATTTGGTTACAACACCACAACTAACACATTACAGCTCCAAGATATTTAGAAAAGTGCAAAATATTGCAACAGTTTGCAATAACATTTGCAATAATAGTCAAAGTTTTAGACTGACATGCAAATGTTTCTTTTCCCAGAAATTCTGTGAATCATGTATGTTGGTTATACGGTTATCAGCTTTAAAATATATTTTAATTCAATTTTAGTTTATTTGACAAACTATTTAACAAAAGTTGCCGTGTATTGCATTTTTCTTCAATATCGTGCGGCCCCTACTGCACACACGGAGTAAAAACTACAGCAGATATGAAAAGAGAAAACAAGCACCCTGAAGGACAAGATGATGTTCAGGATGGGACTGAGCTGCGAGTGAAAGATCCTCAGCACCAAAGCTTGAGTGGCTAGCAGCAGCCTCGCCTGGTGAGGATAGCCCTGAAAACAAGACATTACATACCAATATGCAAAAACTATATGTCATTTTCATTAATGAGTATGAGAGTACTTCTAGTAGAACCTAATATATATATAAGATATCTACGTTTTCTAATACGGAGGTTGATTTATATTATTTCAGCTACTTTTTGTATGTTGGGCCATTGGTCAACCTGTGTCATTTAGCAAATGTTAGTCAACCACTTATCTAAGATTTGGGGAAAAAAAAACATTATGTAAACTCACATCCTCAAAGGATTTTGGGATCGATATACGGGAAGTCGCGCTCAGCTCTTCCAGAATTGAACTGGCAACACGTCTGGTCATCTAAAGAAAAACACACAAGCATGTCTGCATCATAACATCTCTCCGTGTTCCATAACATCTGTGTGTGTGTGTGTGTGTGTGTATATTCCATCACATCTGTGTGTGTGTATATTCCATCACATCTGTGTGTGTGTGTGTGTGTGTATATTCCATCACATCTGTGTGTGTGTGTGTATATTTCATCACATCTGTGCGTTCTCAACACACTCACTCTTTGAAAGTTGACTTCAGGTTCATCATAGAAGGCATCAACAACCTGCCCATCTGCAGCCACACAACTGGAACTGATAACACTGAGCAGATACACCCAGCTCTCCGACTACAACAAACACACAGACACCCTTCTTTACATAAACCGGATGCTGGCTCTCATTCATTAATCACACTACTTATTTATTTGACTGTAAAACGTAATAATACCACCAATAATTTTACCTACATCTGCAAAAACGACACTGTTACAGTCCAGAACCCTCAGAGCGAACTTCAGTACCTCCATCATCTTAAGCAAATTCGAACCTTTAGTGAGGGCAGAAATGATTTTGCCAATATCAATTTTAATATGCAAATGGAGATTTTAATATGCAAATATGCTGTTGGCTTTTTACCTGTGATGGGTGTCCACACAGTGGCCGATAAATGATCGGGCACTATTGTATTTGCATTTTCTAAATCAGGTCGTGGATTTCTTATATTAGGGGCGTGGCCTGATGTGAGAATTCTGAGGTAAGCTCTGTACTGTAGGGGTGTGAATCTGGAGGCGGGGCTGGAGGTGCCAGGCACTGGTGACATCATGGCGTGAACCGCACCACTGTAGTCTCCGACCTACATGCATAAAAACACGATGTGAGCACATGTTATGAGGAATTTACAAACTATCCTATTTGTTCATTATTCTGTATTATATAACAATCAATGAGAAACGCAATGTCTGGCAATGAGTGCAGGTTTCTCCATAAAATATACTGATAAAATATGAAAATGATTTAATATTATGCAGTTTTGGGAATGCTGAAGGAAAAGATTTAATTCCATTATACCTTGCATAGATAGAGCGGAACCAAGTCCTTCAATTTCTGTAGCCTATATACAAGATAAATATAAATTGGAGATGTAATTAATTAGAAAAACAGTATACTGCATGAATACTGTCACAGCATGTTCAATGCAGCAGACACTTACATGGGCTTACTTAAGCTTCTAACAACCTTGAGATAACGAGCCAGCTCACGATACCTAACACACACACAAAAACCAAAGAGTTAAAGGTCTAAAGCAAGATCACACTGACTCTCCGAGTTCTCTGTCTAACAGGCCTACAGAGAACCTGCAGAGTTTTGCCTGTTTTCTGTGCTGTGGGCAAATTAAAAACACAGCACTGAAATGTGTTCACACATGGAGACTTCAGTTACATTCAGAGAGTGAGTTTACTTGTTCTGTTGTTGAAGTTTCCAGACTCGAGCTTGAATCACGCCCAGAGGTTCAGACAAGATCTCAGGCCTTCGACCCTTGATGTGTCTCTCTCCAGTGATGTTCTGACCTTTCAGCACGGCAGAGAGCAGCGGGTCGCCCCACTGCAGCACGCTCAGACTGCAGCCAATGAAACGGAAACTGAACTCCTTAATACATAATGTACATACAGTCCAAGAACAGCACTCAATAACAAACCAACAGTGCTGACTACATCACAAACATCTTAAGGTGAAATTTAATCATGTTATTCATAATATATTGTATATACTGTATTCTTTTACAGAAACATTTATTAAGTGACGTTTAAAATCTGCTTGGCCTGGAAACAAGGTCAGACTAGACGGAGACAGACATCTGCGGGGGTGTGTGGGTGTCCGACAAAATATCAACTTTATCACTTTACATTCCTACACTAGTCTCGAGGTCCCTTGTCTTTTCACACACAAAGCACCAGTTTCTAGCGGTCTCTACGTGAATCAAGGCTATTGGGGCCCCAGAGCACGAACTGGCTACATGTCTCAGGAGAATAAAAGACAGGGATCGATAGCAAGGGACGCACATTTTCTTTCCATGCAACTGATGTGACAGTGTTACTGTTTTGCTGTGCAGTAATTCTTCAACAAAATATTTGTTAAACTTTTACTCCGCTTAATTTTGTCCCTTTTTCCACCACAAGAATCTGAAACAGGAAGTGACCTCAATACTCAGCGGGGTAAAAACCATATGCAAAAGATGGTTGACTATCATGTGCTTTTAAATGCTTTAATGTCTGAGCATTCATACTCTGTGCATGCTCACAGTAAATGCGGATAACAGTGTGACTGGTCCATGCGCGTACATGCGTTCTTACCTTTTTGGCAACGTGCAGTTATAAGGTAGAGGAAGTCTCTGATAGAAAGACTGCAGCTGCTTTGTGAAGGAACCGGAAAAATCACAGTCGACTAAAAGCATCCACACCTTTGTCATAATTCTGGAAGAACGCACAAACACAGTTTGTTAGAAAGCGACAAAACACAACAGCAACGTTTAAAGAACACACACAAAACAGTTGTGAAGCGTTACAGTACCTCCACAGAAGCACTGACAATGCATCATACACAGCTACAGCAGCGTGTGTATTCCTGCAAAGTACACGTGACACATCAAGATGTGTAACTGCATATTACACGTCAAAAACAGGGTGTCTGCAGAAGTGTATGAGCGTGTATTACCCAGGAGCAGTGTGACTGCTGAAAATCTTGGCAGCCCCCAATAGCATTACGATACAAGCCTTTGGATTCTCTTTCATTGCTTCTTGCAAAAATGTCTGGATATGTTGACTGACAGGTGCGTAACTACAGAGCAAGAAAACACAATTTTAGCACAACATAAACTCAATAAATTTCCACATAATTATTTTAGAATTTAATATAGATGTGATCAATTAATTTCTAATCCAGATCTTTTCAAAGCTGTAAAACTGAATCACCCATCTGTCTATTTTCGACACAGTTTCCTTCCTATATAGGGTCACAGGGCTGCTGCTGACACCAGCAGGTGGGCACAATCAAATCATACCCAAATAACCACACAGAACTCAATTGTTGTTTAGTTAAGAAATCTAGTTAAGTGAGCATATTTGTAAAAAGAAAAAATATATAGAATACTTTATATATATATATATTACTTATAAATAATATATAGATACCCTAATAATAAAATAACAGAAATGTACAATAATGTAAATAAAAAACTTAAAACTAAAATACAGATAGAATACAGTATAGTATATACAGTATAGAATACAGTATAGTATACAGATAGAACGATAACTTACTCATACTGTACAAACTTTAAGTGATGTTTGTGACATCCCTGACATCCGGTGCGATGTGTTGGCTGGTTATTGGTATGGTGACAGTTGCAGCGACAGTTTGTCGGTTGCTTTAAGTTCTGATTCTCACAGCCAATCAGAAAAGCCGCGTACTTCTGCGCCAAGCTACCAGCAAACGTCTTTAGAGACGTTTCTGTCACACACATATAAAGATTACAGCTGACACGGGTTACATACACAGTGCTGATTAGAGAGATCACATCTGATGTTTTATTCGGAGCAAGAGGACACACCAGCACAACGCAGGTCTGAATCCATATCCAGCGGGTCAAAGGTGAAGCTGAGCTCGTGCAGATATCCCATGAGGCTTTTATCACGGAGCGCCTTCCAATACACGCAGTGTTTATGAGCGTTACAGTGACAGATGCCGGGGATGGTCCAGAACTCACACTTACAAACACAAAAGAGGTCTTGCTTTTACCAAGCTAACAGGGAACGTTCTCAGAACGCTGGTTAACATTCTCTAAAAGTTCTCTCAAAGTTATCAAAAGGTTATTCTTGCAGGAACAGTAGTAGAATGTTTTTTAACGTTATATACCATATCAAAAATGTTATTCTTAAGTAGTTATAGGAACATTTTAAAAATGTTATAGAATTAAAACAACTAAGTTGTTTTTACAACAAAGCAATAACATTAATACAATGTATAAAAAACGTTTTGAATGTTCCTAGAACTTTCAAAATTAAATGTAATGTT
>JAZGTJ010007096.1:0-15199 GCA_036877575.1 Botia almorhae
AAAATCCCTCTGGCCACTGTGGAGGACTTGTATCTGTCATTCCCAAGACGAATTGATGCTGTATTGGCCGCAAAATGAAGGCCCTACAACATACTAATGAATCATTGTGGTCTAAAACCAGGCGTTTCAGTTTCATTGTCCAACCCCTATTATATATATATAATAAAATAATACATTTATATCTCTTTACAGTCAATACATATTGTCATAGACAAAGACAACTCTAAAATTGACACTTCAGATTGAACGGTAGTAAATATAGAAGCATTAGACTCATTAGAGAAAGGTGGCGTGGCATTGGCTCATATTCTGAATGTTATATGTTTAAAGATTAATTTAATTCTAGTGTGCGACTCATTTACACCTGCCTGACCTCAAACTGATCCCAGACCTGCTGGGGTTGCAGAGTACACTGCTCATCTAGTTCACTCTCCTTTCTGCTGTGGTTTATAAATGTGATAAATAGTGGGCACAATTTTTAAGTTAAATGGTAAATGTATTCGGTATATCAAAAACAAAAAACAACAAAATAAACCTTTTTTTTATTTCTAAACAAAAAAAAGATTTTAGGCTTGGCACAATACCAACATTGCAACACTAATACTGTATATATTTAGTAAAAATGTTATATTTCTTTAGAGAATTATTAGAATTATTGTGTACATTGCTAGGAAAAATCAGAGTGTTGTTAAGAGGTAAATAGTTACGTCCTAATTTATTGTTAATATTAAATCTGAAATTTACATATCTACACAGCAATGTTCATCTTAGTATTTCAGTCTGTTCATACATATGTTAGGGGCCATTGCATTGTTATCTTACTGAGAGTTTCCCCATAACATAATACACATGTCATAAAACCATGAAAAAAGGAAAACTTTTATAATAAAATCACATGCAATTTTAAACTCTCAGTTTAGCAGTTTCTGAGTTTCTGAAGCCAACCTTGCAGTAGGAAGAGATTTCTGTTACCAAGGCAACAACTGAGGGTGTAGCATAGGAAATGTATTCTAAACAGCTGCTTGTTCAGGATAAAACAAAGTTTATAGTATGTATATTTGCCCCCTCAGAGGTAAGACACCCAGAGGGCACGAATGTTATGATTTATGTACATATACATAAAACGCACACACAAAAGATTATTAATGGATTAGGACGTTTTCCTAAAGGTGTGACAAACACAAATGGCCTCTTAATAGTTCAGGTGTACATACCGTATATAAACCATTCACAATCATTCTTACAATCATTCAATAGTTTAGATATCACCCATGGGAGAAAGTTTATCTCTCATATGCACAAAATGGTACTAATACCATCCAGAATATTTGTATATCTTTCAAACTATGAAATGAGGGGTACAGCTACATCATTTAATATTAGCTCAGTAGCCAATGAATCAAACAACAAACAGACATCCAAACCCCTATTTGACAGGTAGTATTTTGAAGGTAATGAGCCAGATACTATGAAATGTAAAGAAAATATTTGGCCTTTCAGATTATAGTATTGTTGCATACCAAGTGAATGTACTATACAAATACTTTAATATAAAAAGATACCACTGCAGACTTTATAAATGACGAAATATGAGAGACTGAGAGAGCAAGCTGGAGTGGGATCTTTTTCTGCCATATAGTTCAGTTACACAAGCTTAACTTTTTCATCTGCAATTGTAAATGATGTGTTATAAAAATAATTAGAAGTGGCCAAATATTTTTACACAAATTATTTACAAATAGTGTTAGGAACTAGTTTTCCTTTAGTAAATGAATGAACGTGTCTGTAAAATTCCCTTTACGACACTGATGTTGTGGCTTGCTGCCAGAGTGTTGCTGTGTGTTTGTGCTATGTGGTATTTTGGGTGGTTTCTTCCTGGTTCAACTCAAAAGAGCGTACTTCATGCCATTCTCTCCCAAGGTATCTCAGGTTTTTCCTTCAGTGAAGAATGACATGTAAGATATTTTATTATCCACGGAGTGAAATCACTACGGTTCACAAAATCTCAAACCGTGAAAATATGAAAACTATAAACAAATATGAAAACTATGAACAAATATGAAAACATGAAAATAACAAAAATATAGAAACATAAAATATAAAAAAGTATTTTGACTAATTTGTGCACAACATTTTAAGCCATACAATACCTTTGTGTGAGGAACATATTACATCCTTTTCAAACTGGAAAGGCCTGTTTGTTGTATTTTTATGGAAAAGAGCAACCAGAACATTACTGTTTTTAAATGCTTTTAAAGATTAATTTTGTGCTCCACAAAAGACGTCATATGGGTTTAGAAAGACATGTTTCTTTAAAAGAATGCTTGAAGTTCACTGAAATTCTGTCATAATTAACTCATCCTTATGTTGTTCCAAATCTGTTCACCATTATTTTTTCCAAGGAACGTTTCTCTCTTTCAGAAGATTATCAGTCATTAATGACTTCAATTCTGACAATGACTTCAAGAAGGTGTTGTAGGATTTCAAAAGACTTGTGGTATGAATTATTAGTGTATATTTTATTATGATCTTTTTAAGCTTGTTAAGACATGGCCCTTCAAAATTGTTGCTGTTTGGAAAGAGACACACAGTTCCGCAGAAAAAAAAATTACTTAATATCGGTTTAAAAACAACATGAGGGTAAATAATGCCAGAACAATTCGGTGCTTTAGTTGCAGATTTAGACAAGATATTTAAAGTATATTTAATGTAAACCTTTCTACGTAAAAGGGAAATTATTTATTTCACGACTCAAGTCAATGATGCTGTACAGATTGACAACCAATCAAAACAATTGTACTGCAGAATTAAAACGTTTCACATGGGTCCCGTGCAATCCTCATTTAACAGTAAAGCTTTAAAATGCAAAAGAAACTGGTTTATATGCTTATCACGAGACATAAAATCAAAACATAAGGGGCATACAAATAAATTTAATCTGTACATTTTTACTTTTGAAAAAAAAAATTAACTATTAAGGTTTAATATGTTTAGCTCTGTGACATTAAACACAGTTACACAAAGTTAAATCATTGTAATCTATCAATAGTCTTAAAAATGTATCTAAAAAATAAACTGAAAAAAATAATTTTCTTTGAAATTACAAATAAACAGGTCAAACCCATTACCTGTACAGTTACAATCACAATGACTCCTAAAGAGGAACGAGGTGTTATCAACACAAGACAAGGGGAAGCAGCAAGCACAGTCAAAGATGCTCAGACGACAGAAATCTGAGCGAGATGTAGAGAACAGTAAAATGGAGAACTTACAGGAACAGCTACCAACCGCGTATTTTCTGTCCTTCCAATTACATAGAAATACACTTCGCCCATCTTAGAGTTGGTCATACAGAGAGAGAGAGAGACTGGACAGCTTCACTGATGGAGAAGCCGCCAAAAGAATGAAAACAACCAGAAGAAGAGAGGGTCAGGAAATCAGGGAGTCAGAGAGGAGGACAAAAATTATGAGTTAAAGCGAGAAAGGAAAAAGTGGAAAAAGTACAAAGTGATGAAAAATAAATTCGGCGGATAAAGTCCGCCGGTGATGAGCTGGGGCAGGTGCGGCGCGTTGGTTACCAGGGCGGTGCTGATAGACCCGGTGAGACTCGTCACATCCCCGCCAAGCGCCGGCCTGGTCCCAGGGATGGCAGGGGATGGCAGGGGATAGCAGGGGAGAAACGAGGGGGGGCGGGGGAAGACCCCTGACAGACCTGAAAAAGCTGTCCAGATCTGCGACAGGCCGTCGGCGTTGGCCGCTCCGGCCCGGTGTCGTACCTCAAAGTGGAAGTCCTGGAGGGTGAGGAACCAGCGGGTCACTCTGGCGTTGGTATCCTTGGCCCGGGACATCCACTGCAGGGGGGCGTGGTCCATCACCAGAGTGAACCTGCGGCCCAGGAGGTAGTAACGCAGGTCCAGGACTGCCCACTTGATGGCCAGGGCTTCTTTTTCGATGGCCGCGTATCTCGTCTCAGCCGGAGACAGCTTCCTACTGATGCTCACCGGATGCTCCTCACCTCCCTGGACTTGGGACAGGACCGCCCCCAGTCCCGTGTCGGAAGCATCCGTCTGTAGCAGGAAGGGGCAGCTGAAGTCCGGGGCGCGCAGGACGGGCGAGGAGGTGAGCGCCGTTTTGATCTGGCGGAACGCCTCCTCCAGTGTGGGGCTCCAGACCACCCTCTCGGGCTGCCCCTTCCTGGTCAGGTCTGTCAGAGGGGCGGCTAGGGAGAAGTCGGGGATGAAGCACGATAATAACCCACCAACCCCAAGAAGGCGTGTACCTGGGTCTTCATCTGGGGCCGTGGGGCGGTGTGGATGGCCTCCACCTTCTTGTCCTTAGGGGGCGTATGAGACCCCGGCCCACCTGGTACCCCAGGTACTTCGCCTCCGAGAACCCCAGGTGACACTTTTGGGGGTTGGCGGTCAGTCCAACCCGGCGGAGCTCTGACAGCACTCTCCGCAGATGGTCTAGGTGGTCGGCCCATGCCTCGGAATGGACCACCACGTCGTCCAGGTAGGCAGCGGCATAGCTCTGGTGGGGCCGCAGGAGGATGTACGGTGGGGCCGTACATCCAGGCTGCTGCTCCCAAGCGCCCCATGCGACGTCGAGGAGTCCCCGCAGCTGGCGGCCGAACAGGAGCTCAAAGGGGGTGAAGCCGGTGGAGGCCTGGGGTACCTTTCGGATACCGAAGAGGACGTAGGGGATCATGAGGTCCCAATCCCGTTTGTCCTCCGCGGCGACCCGGCGGAGCATCTGTTTGAGCGTTTGGTTAAAACTGTCTGGGGGTGGTACACCGTTGTCCTCAGCTGCTTCACCCGCAGCAGCCCGCACAGGTCAGCCGTTACCCGGGACATGAATGGTGTCCCCTGGTCGGTCAGGATCTCCAATGGGAGGCCGACTCGGCTGGCCAGCAGAAACAGCTCCTGGCCTTCCAGGTAGCAGGTGGAATAGTCGACCATGACGAGGATGTGCTCGTGTCCTCGGCCAGACTTTGGCAACGGCCCGATACGCTCGAAGGGTACCTCGATGATGGGCAGGTGGATGAGCGGACTGGGGGGAGGCATCCTGGGCGCCGTGCACTGGCAGGTTGGGCAGGCTTGGCAGAACCCCTTCACGTCGGCCTCCAGGCCTGGCCAACCCCTTCTCTTTCATTTCATCCAGCGTTACTCTCATTTTCTCATAATGGTTTGGAGGTACACAACGGTAGGGGATTTGAAAGGGTTTGTCATCCACTAGGTGGATTCGATGTACAAAATCTTTGGCTTCGCCACAGTCCATTTTGTCCCTTAAAAATATAGACTCATATTCCTTGATAAGATGAACTAATTCCATCTTCCATGTTGAAGATATTTCACATGCTGCTAGCTCAATCCTGTGTCATTTAAAATCTGCACCAATTCATCCTCAGATTCCTGGGAGCCATCCTCATGTTGAAAGTGCTTAATTTGAGACTTAATATAATCACTCTGGGAGATCTTCAACAGCGATGCATGGAGAAACATCTGCGATCTTTGCATTTCTTCTTAAAGTCAACGCACAGTTTGTGGGTTTATAACTTTCATTTTCTACAGACACACTAGTGTAAAATAATAAATCAGCTCTTGGAACTTGTTGCATTCCTGGAAAGACAGCAGTTTTCTCAGGTCGACACTGGGTTTGTTCTTCTCATAGATAGCCTCATAATCTTGTGTGACAAATAGGGGAGGGTTATCAATATGGTCTGTACTAACCTTCCTCCCCACAGACCTGTCAGTTTGAGGTGATTGTCTACTCCTAGGGCAGTACCATCGGGAATGACCTCAAGATTGACACTGAAAACATGTGCTCATGACAATGAATTAAGGCTGAGTGGGCAGCATCGTTACAGATAGCAGATGGTAAAGCATCAAAACCTTCAAGCCTAGGAAGTCTGCGGTAAGGCTGCTGTTTAGATCGGGACGGAGTTCTGTTAATATTGGTCAACAGGACTTTTTCCAAGCATGTTGATGACCTTCTTAAGAGCAGAGAAAAACCAGAGTACTTTTCTGTTGATGTTTACACACCGAAGGAGCAGGCACTGGGGACTGTATTAACATCCCTGTCCTTATTTGTAAATTGCTTTGGATAAAAGCGTCAGCTAAATGACAATGTAAACTGAAACTCTTTAACTTTGTGATGCACTGTACTAGTAGCTTTGAACGATAGTCATTAAGCACAGCCTGTACTTCATGGGCTGACCACTTAGCAATTGGTGTGGATCTGAAGGTTAATGTCAAGTCTTTACTTGGGCAGCGTCTGATAAACATGTGAACTATTTCCACATTAGGCTTTTCAAGTGTTTTACCTTGCTCTCGCAAGCATTCAGAGGCTTCATCTGCAGCTTTGTTGAGTCTCAGCCAGTAGTCGTATAGATTTTCATCCTCTTCAGGCAAGGTAGAAGTCAGCAAGAGGGACAGGTGAGTAATGATTACAGCTTAAATGTTTCCGCAGCAGGCTGTACACAGAATTTGGACAGACATCACGGTTTCAATCCAGAACTTGACTACATCTTTTGCTTTACCATGTAGGTGCACTTGGACTTCCTCTACATGTTCATCAGCACTCAAATTGCTCTTTTTAACAAACATCCTCATTAAAGCTCCCCAATTTCAATTGTGTCAGAGCTATCGTGTCTGAAGGAAGGTAGCTCTTTGACTTTTCTGTGCTGAATCACTTGGTTTTGCAACACATTTAACAATCTCGGAGGGCTATTAGCCTTATGATCATTAGGGTGTCGTCTACTTAGTATGTCAGTGTCCAAGCTATAAGGACTAAGATGTGACAATGTTGTCTGCTAGTTGTTGACCAATCTGATAACCTAACATATCATACCCTTCCTCTACCCACTGGACCAGGAGTGCATTGATCAAGTAAGTATCTATCTATCAAACTGTTCAACTGTTGTCAGACACTTCCAGTCCTTATGCAGCATCACGGTGATCTTTATCAACTTCTGCTTGAAGACTCGACCCACAGCAACGCAGCGGCATCACAACTTCACGGCACCAACGTGACGTGTGGCTTGGGCAGCCTCTGCATAATAAAGGCTGCATAATGAAGACAGCGTGTAAGCAAGAGTAAGAGTTGCTTTCAAAAGTTGCATGTAAAAGTTTCACAGAAACAAAAGAAAATAAAATGATTTCTGCAGCATTGCTTGATTGATTGATTCTGCCCTGTTTATTTCAAAACAGTTTTCTTTTTTTAATGTCACTTAAATTTTTTGTTATTGTATAGTGTTTCAGTTGTGAATATACATGACACTCATTTTCAATACAATTAAACAAGAGAAACATCCACACCTAGTGGAAACTTCACACAACTCGATTTGAATCAACAAGTTTAACATCATTTAACAACATACCTGCATAATTAAGACAGTGTGTAAGCAGAGTTTTAAAGAAAAAAAAGAATTGAACGATTTCTACACAAGGAAACACACAAATTGTTTACAATCAAGTCCCGTAATATAAACACATTATAACTCTACGCCAAACTCGACTTAACAGAGTCCCAACAAATTCAGGGAAAGGCAGAGTCACAATAACGCAAATATTTCCTATGGAAGCCCGTTCCCGCCACTGTTGAGAAAAAATAAATAAATCGGTATAGTATCTCATTATATTGAGAAACTTTCTCGTAATAAAGAGAAACACCACGCATGCGCATATGCAGTATGCGGGCAGCAAGTGAGGCGTTCATATCATGAAGACCGGGTCAACTGTTTTAAAAGTAAGTATGCCTTTAGAAGAACACCTGAACATTGTTTAAAGTTATTTTAAGTTAAACTGTAACGTATTACGGTGCCCGGGAAAGGACATTCTCGGTTCACTTATTTTGTCGTGGCCACGACATATTAATTCGTCGGAACGTCATTAGCATGTTGAGGCCAACTCGTGGGGACGTGATAATATGCCGTGGCCATGCGATCAGTTTGTCAAGGGACAAAGGGACTTTCTCGTGGCCACGACTTCTTATGTTAAGAGAACGACATTCTTTAATGTAACAGATGACCGCCAGCGCCTCAATAGTTCTTACTGAAGGCGACGTTTATCAGTGCTGCATGGTCGGTCAGATTGTATGATAGCCTGTCCTAGGAACCAAAGGTGTTGCACACAGGTAGACAGTTTGGTGAATGCTCATCTTTGTGCGCTTGTTTATGCTCTGTATAATGCGTTTAATGCCTTAATGTTTATCTGTTATATGTATGTTATTGATGCTCCGCGATTGTTTGCGGTTACAATCTGCGAATTCTGAGCGCCGTAGCGGCTGTAATTTGCAGCGAGAGAGACACGCTAATTAGCATTGCCAGCTGACATTCCAAAACGTGGTTAAACATGTTTTTTTAAACCAGTAACGTGATGACTGTATTACTGTATTTGTATAATAACATTACTTAAAATAACTGCGAAAAAAATAACTTTGCTAATACTAACTTATTTCTACATAGGCTAGAACTAACTAGATCATGGGCGTCATTCCGAGCCTCATATTTCCTTCCATTTCGGCAGTGGTGGAAAGAGTACTGAAAATTTATACTCAATTACAAGTACTGTTACTTTGCTGAAAGTATACTCAATTACAAGTAAAAGTACTAGTGTTAAAAAGTACTTAAGTAAAAGTACAAATTACTCTTCATAAAAACTACTCCTAGTACTAATTACTTTTTAGCTGGTGGTATTTATTGGATTATCCATAATTGTTAAATCAGACAAGATCTAGACAATAAAACACATTTTACAAAACACATGAAAGATACTATAAACACGTTTAAAACTTTGTAAATAAGGAAAAAACAGTATGCCTTACTAATATATATTTAAGATATTAAAACAAGTACACAGTAAGCAATGAAATAAAAACAAATAAACAAATTAGGAATTAATTAATACAGTCTGTATTACAATGATGGATTTACATGTTCTAGTGATGATTATCTTATCAATAGCGCACCGCAATTATTTGACAAAAACAATGTTTGGCTGTTGTGAGTATAAAGACTACAGAAATATACACAAATAAAAATAGACCCTTTACGGTTTCAAATGATGCCTTTCTCTTATCTGTACGATCAAAAGAAGATTTAATTAGAAAAAAATGCAGCAAAACACGCCAACGCCTTTGCCGACTTGAGGGGATTAAAATCACTTGCAAATTATGGAGAAACTTTGCTATAACCCTAGTCGCGCGAACCGAACCGAACCGTCAGAAACCACAGAACAACACTGCCTAGTGCCTAAACATATTAATAAATCAAATATCACAGTTATAAGTCTTCTTACCATAATGCATTTTTTAGATTAGAGGCTGAAGTCTTGTAAAACGAAATCACAGCAGATGGCAGACATTGTTTACACTGCATCAACACACAGTCCCCTTTCCTCCCTGTACAGGTGAACAGCTTCTCCAGGTGTGGCCATGGGCACTCATCCTCTGCTATTTCTTTGTCATTTCTGCATTCTTCAGATTCATTATTGCGGTCTTGAATTCTTGAATCTCCATGTGTCAATCAATAACTTCTTGACTGTACGATGACAGTCAGCTCACGTAAATCTGCAGTAGCCGGAACTTGTTTTTCGGTTCAAATAATGTACCAGGCTTTTCATTAGTCCGTTAAGAGTACCAGGCTTTTCATTGGTCCATTAAGATGAGATATTTTTATTGGCTACGGATATGTCGGTCAGTGGTTGAAATATTAATTCAGTACTCTGTAACGAATTGTGATTTTAAAAACAACGAAGTCAATTACTTGACTTAAGTAAAATTACAGACTTAAAATTACTCTCCTAAAAGTACAAATACCCCAAAAATGTACTTAATTACAGTAACGAGTAGTTGTAATTCGTTACCTCCACCACTGGACCGCAGAACATGCTGTCTCAGCCCTCCACGCCATGGCTGCAGGTCCATCAAGCCAAGGCACTAAAAGAACTGGATGAGGGTCTCAATGCAGCACAACTGGAGAAACTGCCGCACAAAAATTAAAGTCACGGCACAGGCACTGGGTTGAGTAATGTCATTTAATCTCAACTTTCAAAAGAAGAGGTTGGAGAGACAATTGTCTTCCTCCACCCTTAAGGTCTATGTGGCTGCTAGTGCAGCATATCACATACAAGTCCAAAAAGTGCCTCCAGTTCAGACTTGGATTTTCTCACATTACTCTGAGGCCTCATCAGGCTATGTGCCCAAGGGTTCCACGACTCCCTTCAGAGACCAAGAGGTGAACCTGCAGGCCCTCCTGAAGACAGAGGAGGGTCCAGCCCTATCGCTGTTGTGTCCAGTATGTGCTTTGCACATTTACCTGGATCTTGAACAACCAGCAGGGTGTCAAGCCTGCTACAGAACCTTTCCCCCTAGAGGCAATAATAAATGGTAAACCTTGGAAATTAGTAAATTTTCTGCCTTTCTCCTTACGGCATTCCCCCGCTTGTAGGTGTAATTTGATGTGGTGCTTCCCTGAAGCCCATCTATTCCCACATATAACCTTCCCTTAGGTAGGAGTCTTCTCTTGAGAAGTTCACTATTCCAATGCATTTGACCAGTATAATTTCTGCTACGACCTTGTAGAAGCTTTGTAATGCCATCCCTTTGGTACGGTTAGCTTCTCACTTTCAGTGTGTTGAAAGTTATAGATGCTGTGCCGACTTGCTCAGGCTGAGTCCATAGCGTGGTTCAGCCATTGTCGCACTTAGTATAGGGACCCCGAGTGTCAATACATCAACAAAACATCGAGTTAGTTACAGAAAGGGAACGTCTTATGTATGTAACCTGCACTCCCTGGTGGAGGGAACGAGACATTGTGTCCCTCCTGCCACAACGCTGAACTGACCGCTGACAGCCGGGCACATCTCAGCTCCTCAGCACAAACCCGAATGAGTGGTGCACACCATCTCCTTTTTTTACTCGGGTATCCGGGGTGGACACAGGAATGCAAATCCCTCTCACTCTGGGTGGATGCTCTATAAAGCCTGCTTCATTAGCCAAAAATCTGGGTGTCATTTTTAATAATCTGTCATTTAAAAGCCATATTTTCAATATTTGTAAAACTGCGTTTTTAGCTTAAAAATATAAAAACTACGACATGCTCTCGAAGTCAGACACTGATAAATTAATTCATGCATTCATGACATCAAGACTCGATTATTGCAATGCCCAACTTGGTGGCTGCCCTGCAAGATTAATCCAAAAACTGCAGATGGTTCAGTTCTCACAAGAACGAACAAGTATGACCACATAAGCCGAGTTTTGTCAACTCTACACTGGCTGCCTATCAAGCATCGTATAAATTTTTAAATCCTGCTTATTACCTACAACGCCCTGAATGGTTTAGCTCCTCAATACTTAAGCGAGTTCTTCTCCTATTATATTCCTTCGTGTTCACTGCGATCTGAAAATTCTGGTCAACTATTAGAACCCAGAATTTCAAAAACAAGTGCTGGTGGTAGATCCTTCTCGTATTTGGCACCCAAACTTTGAAATAGTCTTCCCAGTGTCATCCGGGAGTCAGATACACTGTCATTTTAAGTCTACACTAAAGACCCACCTCTTTAATCTTGCCTACACATAGTCATATAGATTTATTACTTAAATCTCCTAAGGGATTATTAGGCTGCATTAATTAGGCAAACCGGAACCGGGAACCACATCCCACAAGAACAGATGTACTGGCTCCACACTAAATCTGTCTTTTATTCCCCAAGGTCCTGTAGTCAGCTGGATCCAAACTCTGACACCAGATGGTGGGGACTGGATGAAATGACCCTGAGACAGATCATCAGGATTTGATAGACTTCTTTAGTAAACCTACCGTAATTTACATGACAACTTTTAGCTTTACTTTTCATCCTTGCTTAGTGACAGCTGTGTGATGTTATGGCTGCAGTTAGTAACATTATGCCTCACCGCTTTTTGTTGGCACGATTTCTCAGTGCCCGACATATCAAATATAATTATAACCATCAGTTTTTCATCAATAATTAACTGTAAATCATCAAAATCAACTCTGTCCGTATGTTAAACAGTTACAAATTGCAGCTTTAACATGCCAGAGGAGAACTGGCCCTCCTGGTCGAGCCTGGTCTCTCCCAAGGTATTTTTCTCCATCTATACCATCATTGGAGTTTTGGTTCCTTGCCATGGTCACCTGGCTTGCTTGCTGGGAGACTGTTGACGTCTAACTCAGCCTAGGGCTTTGTAAATTGTAAACGTCTAATATTTTATTGTATATATTTTATGTATGCATGTACTGTATATGTATGCATGTATGCTACTTTTGCATGTTGTGTAGTTCATGGTACCATTGCAAATGCCTTATACCCCTGTCCCATAAGATGTTGTCTATTATATACCATCCCTATGTATGCTGGAACGCATATCTTGCTCAACAATATTGTGGTTTTATCGGTTCAGTCAACCCTTTATTCGTAAAAACACTATAAACCTAGTATACCTAATTAGTCTTATACATCCCAGACATATTTGCAATAATAACATTAACATGTCCGACATTTGTTCTGTGTTTTTATTATTTTTCTTTGTTTCTCTATGTAAAGCTGCTTTGAAGCAATGTAACATTGTAAAAAGCACTATATAAATAAATTGAATTGAAAAATTGAATTATCAGGATATTGACCAAGCAATATCAATTATTGAAAGTGACCGCAACGGGAATGATTTGCAAAAGTTGATAACGTCAGTGTTCACAGTAATGCATATTAACCCAAATTCATGCCATTTATTTGGCATCTGACGGCGCAATAAAGTCTACTTTGCCATGCTTTAACTTTTGGCTGCCCCAAAATATTCAACTGTCTGAAACTATATGATGGGTTACTGTCTAACAATTGTCACTCTTTACCTTCTCCAGTTGGTAATTTTTTATAATCTCACCACATCTCCTCACAGTCATAGTGTTCACAGCCTATTTAATTCCAGGCTTCCCTACCCAGGGAGAAAATTAACAATCATTCTGGTCGTGTCCAATCTTATAGTTATCCCATTTTGCTCCAAATGTGAACTTCTTTCCATATTTGACCATTTAAACTTTGTCACATGCATAATTCCCCAGGGCTGCCCCTTCATCACGCATCTATTCTTCCTCGCGTCTTCTGTGTACTCAATTCCTCTATCCTGCAAGTGCAAAAATGAGCTTAGCTTATGGATAGCATTTCTAAATAGAATGCAAATTTTCTATGACAACCTCACATCTATCTCTTGACATCCAATGGTTCAACAACGCTGCCCCTCAGTCAGCTTTGGTAGATTCTATCAGGGCCGCTGGTTTCCATCTCAGTGACCCCCCCCCACTTCCTTGATATGCCTAATCCTCAGGCCCTGTTTAAGCTCTATCCCATCGTCGCAGCCTTTCTGTCAGCCAAAAGCATTCTAGTTCATTGCGGCAAAGAAAGAACCGTACACTGCATTAACAAATGTTGCTCTCGCTGCCCTAGGGTAATGCCTTTTCTATAATTTTATACTGTCCAATGATGTTAATGTTGATGACAATATTCTGCAGCAGATCGAAGACATTTCAGATCATTATCTGGTGTCCTGTTGAATACACTTACATTTAGTCATTTAGCTGACACTTTTATCCAAAGCGACTTACAAATGAGGATAAGGAAGCAACTTCAAATACGTTGAAGACCATAAGAGGCATCAGTGAATAAGTGCTATAGACAGGTCTTAGATATTTCAACACAGTATAAGGAATTTTTTTTAAAGTAGAAGTGGGGGTATGTTAGTAAATTAGTCAAGGAAGTACAGACAAAAAAGATGAGTTTTTAGTTTTTTCTTGAAAATGGCTAATGACTCTGATGGAGTTCTGATGGAGATCTGGAGTTCGTTCCACCAACCGGGCAGAGTGAAAGAGAGAGTCTGGGAGAGTGATTTCCTCCCTCGTTGGGATGGAACTACAAGGCGACGGTCGTTAGCTGAACGCAGATTTCTGGTGGGCACATAGGTGCGCAGAAGTGAGAGTAGGTAGGTAGGTGTGGATCCAGAAGTCGCCTGGAATGCAAACATCAGAGCCTTGAATCTGATGCGAGCAGCTACTGGCAGCCAGTGCAAATGGATGAACAGTGGCGTGACGTATGCTCTTTTAGGCTCGTTGAAGACCACTCTAGCTGCTGCATTATGAATCAACTGCAGGGGCTTGATGGGGCAGGTCGGAAGCCCTGCGAGGAGGGCATTGCAATAGTCCAGTCTGGAGAGAACCAGAGCCTGAACGAGGAGTTGTGCTGCGTGATCCGATAGGAAGGGTCTGACATTTCTGATATTGTAGAGGGCGAATCTACAGGAACGAGCGGTTTTGGAGATGTGGTCGGCGAAGCTCAGTTGGTCGTCGATCATCACTCCAAGGCTTTTGACCGTCTTGGATGGAGAGATGGTTGATCCGTCAATCTGAAGTAAGAGGTTGTGAAGAAGGGATGGGTTGACAGGTAGAGCTGTGTGTCATCAGCATAGCAGTGATAGGAAAAGCCATGTTTCTGAATGACAGATCCTAGAGACGCCATGTAGATGGAGAAGAGGAGTCCAAGAACTGAGCCCTGGGGCACCCCAGTGTCAAGATGTTGCAGGTTGGACACCTCTCCTCTCCAGGACACCCTGAACGACCTGTAAGAGAGGTAAGAACTGAACCACCGAAGTGCTGTACCTGAAACACCCAGTGATTCGAGCGTCGTCAGGAGAATCTGGTGGTTAACAGTATCAAAGGCGGCTGACAAATCCAGCAGAATGAGAACTAATGATTTTAAGTCCGCTTTAGCCAGTCTAAGGTCTTCAACAACCGAGAGCAGTGCAGTCTCAGTCGAATGACCTGTTTTATTGAAGCCTGATTGGTTGATATCCAAGAGGTTGTTCTGGGAGAGAAAGGCAGAGAGTTGACAGAATATGGCTTTTCTAGAATTTTGGCCATGAATGGAAGCAGGGATACCGGTTTGTAGCTTTCAAGAAGTGTTGTATTTAGGTTAGGTTTCTTTAGCAGTGGGGTTACCCTAGCCTGCTTAAATGAAGTGGGGAAAATGCCAGTGTGGAGAGATGTATTAATTATATAAGTAAGAGCTGGTGTGACTGCTGGCGAAATTGCTTGTAAAAAATGAGACGGAATAGGATCGAGTGGGCAGGTGGTAGGATGGCTAGATGACATGAGTTTGGAGACCTCAGAGTCAGAGAGCTGAGAAAAAGA
>JAZGTJ010007097.1:0-23544 GCA_036877575.1 Botia almorhae
CAATACATGGTTAAGTAAACCCACACATCAATTTCCAGTTTTTATGAACAGTTATAAATATTATTTTGGTGCAGTACATTATTGAAGAAAAGAAGGGAACAAATATCTCTAACAAGAGAACAGAAAGTTTAACACAAAATATCAAGAATTCAAACCACAGACATACAGAGAGGACACAGTTTTAAAAAGACCGAAAAGTTCAGGTTTCAATTGTAAACCTTGATTAAAAGTGGAGATTGAAAAAGTGGAGCTGCCTCAGGAAAGGTTTGTTTATTTGCATAAACAGCAGAACAGTCAGCATACATACAGCCATCACTGACAATGAGATGTTATTTGCTCTATTTCCTCTCTGCATTTGTCTCTTGAGTTCTGCTTTGAGAAGCTATGCAGCTAATCATGATAGATGATTGAATCTTAACTTCCACTTAAGACTTGTTTTGACCAGTTCAAATGACGTTCATGGCCATTAATGATGATGTGACAAACCAGCTAACCAATAACAAACAAAGAAATATCTATTTTTGGACCGATGGAGGAGAAAACTCTTACCTTGGCAATAGTCTCATGGAGTTTAAATGTTGGATCCAAGGTCTCTCTTAATGAAGACTCGGGAGGGTAAAAGGCCTCAGAGAGAAAATACCCTCTCTAGGATTAAAACATGAAAAGAAAGAATCAGAAAAGAAAACATACGCACAAACAATGGTTTCCAACACAGGTAAATAAAACAACAGCAGTATTGAGAGACAGTAATAGAACCTTGGGCATGTCTTTAAGTCCCTCCCCATCTTAAGAATATCACCTTTGTGAAAGTAAAACCACATGCTCTCAATAACATTCATTACCAGATGGCCAACTAAAGATGTGCTATGGGACATTCTCAATTAAGTCAATTAATTCTCACATGCATACTATGTAGTTCCTTCTGTATAATATAAAGTATAATATACTTTAATATAATATAATATAAACTGCCAATCCTGCAGTTAAACTTTAGGTCAAATTGTTATTTTGATAATATAACTTGCAATGAAAACCAGGAGAGTAGCAACCATTATAACTGAAAGCTTTTATACATTTGTTAGAAAAAACTAATATCAAAATGACAGCTTTAAGACCCAGCAGAAGCCTTTGCAAATCGTTTGCTTCTGCGGTGAATTGAATAAATGCACAAGTGGTAAATAATAATTTACTGTGTCTAACGTTTGTTTACCTGACATTCTGCAAGGGCTACTGAGTGACTTTTACGTCACCTAATTAATATTCATGAGCTGATAATGTTTAGAATGTGCAAACATTTCTGAAGGCTGTGATTACTCTCATCTCTGTTGTGTATAAATTTAAAACCTGGGTAAAGAAAATAGGATTAGGGGACCAAAAAACTGCAAAAAACAGAAATTACTGCAGGAGTTTTAGCGAGCGTGTCATGAGGCATTTGCAAGTTGATGGCCATCTCTTTCTTTGTAGTGGCCATGCAGAGAGACACAACAAAGACTGATTCACATGGAAGATTAGAGACATTAGACTCAGCGCCCACCTTTCCATACAGTTTTTCATCTCACTTGAGAGCAAACCTTGATGTTTTGAAGCACAGAACCCTCGCCGGGGGTTATTACAACGACGATTGTGTGGCAGCATCTTCGATGAGTCGGTTCAGCTGATCTCCCACAAGCAAAAAGGAAAAGCAGAACATTTTCATTTGTATCATCAGGCCTATGAACAGAGGGTCCGCAGGAGGAGGAGCCGAGCCCTTCATGGGGCCTTTTCAATGATTCGTTCCAAGCACGTTCCAAACATCTTACAGAAGGTTGGCATTCACCAGAAAAATAAACACATGGCTCTCAGGGTAATAATTTAATCTTTAGGCCATGAGTGTTGTGCTTGGGTTGTTAGAAATAGTTTCTTAAACCGGTGAATTGGTTCCTCTTGACTGAGCAAGAAAGAAACCTTAATGCTCACCCCAGGAAGAGACTTTGGGCTTAAATGTGATCTGACAGTCAAACCTCAGCTATCTGAAACCATGCCAGGAGAACAGTCCCTGTTTATTCCATACACACAAAACTGCCTTGTTATGACTGCAGTGGCCAGTCCGCAAGCCATTCTGCAACAAGCAATTAAAATTCAACAGCCGCGTATTACTGTTTAGAGACCCAATAAAATGTAATTTGCAATACAAAATGCTTTTCTCACAAATAAGATAATAAAAATTCCTGGATATCTTTATTCAGTCATTAAACCTAAACTGCAATAAATATGTAAACAGGATCTATTTTAATCTCTAATAAAATACCCAAACATCGCAAATAATGAGCCAAGCCTTGTGCGGGCAGTACTAAAGGTGCTTGAGTTAGATTTTGTTAGATCTTATTGCTTATTACTGAACAAAACAAACAACAATAACAACAAAAATCATTCTGTAACCTCTATAAATCACATTCTAGCTATGTACAACAAAACAACTCTATAACTCCCAGGAATGTCAAGCACTCAAAATCTCAGTACCCAAGTACTAAGAGACATGGTGAACTTTCTATGTATTTATTTATTTATTTTAATTGACCTGTCCATCCATAAATTCATTGTTAGTCTTTTAATTGAACGGGTTTACAAGCTTGCAAGGCCACATCACCACAATATAACAACTATATCACCTTTCTAAGGCACTGAAGCTGTAAACATTAGTGGGGATGTAACAAGCAACCTAGCAGAAATTATGACAGGAGTGACTATTTCATGCTTTTGAGGGGGTGTGTGTGTGTTTGCATGTGTATACGAGAGAAAGAGAGATGGATGGATGGATGGATAGATAGAAAGATAGAAGTAGAGAAGAAAGTGATAAAGAGAAAAACAGAGATGGAGCTGTTGGCGGAAGGTGGAAGCAGAAAAATAAACACAGTGTCACTGTCATGGCAAGCGAAACACACACTGTTAGCTGGAAAATGAGGCTTTGAATGCAGTAATCAACGTGTGACTGGATATGTGCCTGCTTGGAGAATTCCAGCCTTGAAGTGTGGGACACTCTCACCTATGGTGTTCAGAGCTGTTTAGTGCACCATCATCTCTCAGTAACCAGAACTAATGGTCTACTGTTGGCAGGGAGCAATATGAATATTCATTCAATGTGAGAGAGTTATAACAAAATGCAGTAAAACACATTGACAGGCAGAGGGCTCAGAGAGGAGGATCTCAGCTGTGTTTACATGCATCTATTACTGACATAATCAAACTCTCATATTCCTCTGGGGAAAAGATCAAGTGATACAGCAATGGTACACTACACTGTAAACAATGACTTGTCAGGTAAACTAAAGCATATGCTTTGTGGGCTGACATCTAAATTAAATGGGTTAAATCCAGTCCAAAATATTAATTCATATGATTAGGTTACAACCAATGAAAGTACAGATAACTTTAGGACAAACAGATCAGTTTGATAACAATGGCATGTTGCCACTTTTTATAGTATAGTAAATCCAATAAATTAAAAAAATAAAATATACGAAAACCTTTTAATATGAACTATGGCTGATTTATAGCTACAGTTTACCCATGAAAACATCATCTCAATCTCAGACCCTTAAACTTCTAATTAAATGATCCGATCCAACAATGTGTGAATGAAAGGGCTAATACAACTACAGCCTAAACCAAAACAAGCCAATCGAATCATTCCAGGCAAACAGAACATTTCACTGCTGCCAAACGCATCTGATTGTTGGAGATTTTCAAGGCTATACGGGATAAATGGAGGATTGATGGTTACGCAGGTACGCAGAAGGATAGATGATGAAATTCTCCAAAGAAAAGACAAAAAGAGCAAAATCAACCCAACAAATATGTCTGTTTGTTGCAGTGAGATTGCTACAGGCTTGCTACATCGAAACTAAAATCTGTCTGATCAAAACAATATTTTAACAGTTGCTGTTTAGTTAACAAATATCACTGACAATTTAATTCTTGTTAGAACTTCAAAGCTCTTCAAATAACTTTTTTAAAGCCAACAGAGAAAAATTCAATTTTTGTCATAAATTGCCAATGTTGTTTTAAAGTCAACATTTTTTAAATGATGACTTTAAAAGCCATAATTATGACTTTAACTTTTTCCCCTTCAATCCACAGCACAAAATAACAACACACAGGTTTGAGTCATAATTGATATCACTCTCATTTTTGGGTGAACGCTCTTCTTCAGCTATGTTTAACTTTGCAATACTGATATTTGGTGTGTTCATCTAAACACTGCTGCAATCATATTAGACTCTCATAAATACTAATGAATTATAATTAATTAAAAGCTTGTTAGCTCAATCACACACTCAGGGAGTCCTGAATGTGGGTGTGAAAAATTCCGAAATCAGCATTGACGCTTTGATAATGCTTATCTCTGTTTATGAAATACATATGGCAGGTGCAGGTGATAAGAAATTATTCAATGATCCAGCCACATGAAGCTGTCAAAGATGACTATTAACTAACCAGTAATCCCACGATTTTTCATTTTAACCTATAATAGGGTGTCATTATTTGATAAACCATACTGACAATTCTCATTCCTGATAAAATAGTTATTTTAAGCAAAAATGAACAATGTAAAATGAAAATGAACAATTGTACTTTATACACACTACTTATATATAAAAAAGCTGCTACATTTAGCTGATCTCATTTGTATTACATATAAATATACACATACGTTTTTATGTTTGGAGAGAAACCAAAATGTACAATCAAGCATATTGACAGCATATACATTACTCTACATAAAAATAACTAAAGTACATTTTGAACATAATTATCATTACTCAAGATAACTCAGTGACAGAACAGGTCACAACTGTTTATAATTCCTTTGAGGCAAATAGAATATATTTCTTTATTGTATTTGTATTAATCAAACATGTTTAACGCTTTTATCATGTTTATTTATCACAGTAATTACCTTTACCTATTTCTAACAATTTAGTCAATGCTACAATGTATCTTTCTTTTCTTTGAATGATAATTCATCCATTCAAAGAGAGCAAATCAGGGAACTTTTATGAATCCTATCTGGAAATAAATCAATTTAATAATTTAAAGGCTAATTAAATCATAGGCTTTTTTCAGACACAGTTTTTCCATACTAACAATAGAAATAGTGTCTCTATACTAAGTGCTATTCTGCTAATAATAACTAAATACTGTTTTCGTGCGTACAAATGTACAATTTTTTAAAGCTATGCAGATGTAAAACATTACACTGGTGTGCATTTTACATTTACATTTTTACGCATTCGGAAGATGCTTTTATTCAAAGCGACTTACAATGCCTTTGAGTTACTTACATGACTTACATGTGCATGTTGATATTGTACATTTTAGTAGCTTTAAAAGAACAAAATTCTAGGTATACATTATACTGTACTATTAAATATGTATGAATACCAATACAGTGTACCCTGGCTACACTGGATATATAAGTTGTGGAGGGAAAAGGAAGTAAACAGGGAAATGCATAAACCAAGCGAGAGTTCCACTTGGGACACACGGCTATCCCGAGCCAGCGGCATTCCGAAGAGATTAGCATCCAGCCAGCAGCCAGTTTTACTCGGCAGATGTTTAAGGGTTGTCTGGCAGAAGAAAGAAACAGTCTCTTCTCTTGCTAAACAGATGCTACAGGTGTCTGGCTCAGTTAAAAGCTTGAGATGAGGCTGGATCGAATGGTGAATGGATTCAGTGCCAGCCTACCAACAGACTAACACATCTTCACATGCAGTTGTACAGGCATAGAATATGGTACAGATTGTGGTGTAAAACGATGTATGTTTCAGTTAACCTTGAACACCAGGTTGTTCTGAGTTCTATAAGAATGGCACAATTACAGAACACTGTACTATATGAGTTGCTGTGTGAACCGAGTAGTTGAACAGGAGTAGGGTCATAATTTCAGTTATTTTCTTCGAGGCCTCTGGACATTAGTTTAAGTTTGCACCAGCATATCATGGTATGTGTAAAACTTTGTTTTACTTTTTCTTGCACTTTAAATGGCACTAATGTTAATATTTGCACTGTTATACTTCAAATAGCAATTTGAAAAGCTTTAACTGCATAATTAAAGAGCTCTTGACCAGTAACTAGGTAACTTTTGTTGTATATTGAGATTATGTTGAAAAAGTCATATCTGTTATCATGTCTGTTTTCAAGTATTATATGATAAAAGACTCAAATTACATGTTCAACAGGTCGACCTTGAATTTGACAGCAGTTACACAGACTTTACTTTCTCTCAGCTGTTGAATTATTTCAGCTGAAGTGTTCTGCCTCTCAAACTGTAGTTTAAATACGTTCATCTTAATGTTTGTAGAGTCTCATTTGTATTCATTTGCTAACAGTCCCATATGATCACTCCCATTGTTTCAGCATAATGAGCTTCATTGAAATAAATGGCAAATATACATTTTCAGATAAGAAAATGTTCATATTATTGAAAGAACACAAAATTTACTTTTACAGTAAGTTAGTCAGGATATGTGCTGTGAGTGTTTAAATGCAGGCACATATCCTCACATTATCCACAGAGCTGCATATATTTATGTCAATGCCCATGATTAATATAGTAAAATACTATATTAATCATGTCATATGTTCTTTGGTCTTATTTGGCCTCTGTACTGACATGATCTTCTCCCACAGAGCAGACAACTTATGTCTTACCTCTGAGGATACATAGAATAAATGACGAAACTCATGCTGACAAGGTCATCCTACATCTCAGTATGATAAATATGAATGTTAAAACCAAGATTTACTTTTTTTTAAAACATCATCATCTCAGAAAGCAGATGGTAGGCTGTTGCGAGCTAAGACAAGCCTAGCGTAGCTGTCAGTTGTCAGCAGCAAGCTAGTCAGCAAAGGGAACTGCCATATGATTTTGAAGCGCAGAGACCCTGCGGATCTACCGCATGCAGCTGCCTCCGCTTCACACTGCTAATTAGATTAGTTGTGCAGACACTAATACATCACCTCAGGCCATATAACTCACACATGCTGTCTGTTCATAGCCAGCAAAACCTCTGACTTTCCAGGACAAAAGCAGCATGGTAATTCTGGGTGGGGAAGACTCCCAGTGAACAACCGGTGGCAGATTTTTGCACAGTCAGGCAGATTTGTGGGTTGGTGATCCGTTTGGACCCTCAGCCGCAGGGCTGAAGACAGAATCAAGAGACGTAAACCATCTGGAGAGGGAGTAGCATTAGTCTGGGTGGAGATAGACTTCCAAATCTGTCACTCTGTATTAAACTGCCGCCTTTAGTGTGAGAGACCAGAAGATGTTTAGTGTTTAAACGAGATTTCTAAAACGTGTTTTCTGCTTGTCATTTGATCTAGAATCCAAATTAGTCTACTTTAGTTTGGTGCAGTTAAGCTCAACAGGGTCTGAGGGATATGGAAGGACAATTAAAATGGAAGGAAATTCAAAGAGAATGTATGTATATGCGGGCTGTCATTCATTTGAACAAATTAACTTTTTGCAATGCAATCCAGTAATTGATTTTCCTTTTTCTAGTAACTCCTTTTCCTATTATCACAACTCAAATCCTGTGGGGCGTGGCTAAATCAATTTAAATTCCAGTTCAACATCCTGTGAGGCGTGGCCAAATCCATTATCGAATGAGGGCTGATTACTACTATTACCACTCCTTCTACAAGAGCAAAAACACAGAATTAAAAATAAACATACATGTAAGTACTGTAGCACATGAAAGCTTGGAGCCAGTATGTCATTTTGATTTTGCTATGTGGGAAATGGACGCCTCCTGGGGCAGGATGTCACCGCACAGACACATAGCAGCCACCTCCAGTGCTAATGCAGCCTGATGGCTTGAATGCAGGAAAAGGTTACTCTCACAGTTTAAGACACACCAGTATTGCACTGCAATTGCTTAGCCGGGCATGAGTGCAGGATGAGCTAGATGTACAAGCCAGCATGCAGAAAGTGTCAACCACAGCAGTGGGAGAGAGAGACAGAAAGTGTGTGGGGGGGGAGAGATGCAAAAAAGCAGCAACTTTGTGTTGTGTGTGAAATGTCTGAACTCTTCCAGTCCTACATTTTAAGAACATCTAATTCTTAACATATGGCTGCCATACGCGTACGCACATACCGCTATGTAAGAAATATACATTAAATGGGCAAAATGTGTGGAATACCAGTCCTATATGTGCTTGTTGAGCATTTCTAAACCATAGACAGCTATCCCTTCTATTGTTGGTATAAAAGCAAACACTCTTCTGTGAAGGCTTTCCACATAATTTTTGAACATAGCTGCAGGAATTGCCCCCGTTCAGACCTCAGGCAAAAGGGCAGGTGAGGTCTGACATTTCCACAGAAAATGTTAATGTTTAAATGTTCATTAATAGCTCAGGAGGTGCAGTCCGTAATTTCTGTCTCTCTATCGCCACCTCTGTTTGAATCATAAAACTGCAGGTTACAAAGCATTTTTAACACTGATCAGTTAATAACTGTTTCTATTTAACCAAGTTATGGATTGCAGCTTTAACAGAAGTCTCGGTTATGGTTATCATCTTAATCCCTGATGATGGATTGTCTTCTAAAATAACTTGATGTTAACTTGAATGATATGACTTTTGAAATACAGTAGAATAGAGCACTAAAATTAACGTGGCTAGAATGCTACAATGAACAACTGTGTCAGTGTTTTAATTCCTCTGTTCTAAAGATGTTTGTTCAGCTGAGGTCAGGTTTGGACAGGGGCAGAGCCCCCTCAGACTCACTAAATCATTTCTTTGGGTACAGGGTCATGTTGGCCCTCCACAAACTGCTGCCACTGAAAGCACCCAATGACACTGCATACTGTTGCTTTAGGATTTTAAGATTCGTCTTCAATGGAACTACTGCAAAAGCACTACTGGAACAGCCAGACCCATTCAGAAGAGGGTATCTGCACATTGTTGGTCATAGCAAAATAGAGCAACAAAAATGTGTGTATCTGACCGGCTAAATTGTAATGAGAACAATTAAAGACACCATAAAAGTCCACAGAATGATGGAACTATTTGGGACTATTTACATAATGTTTAAGAACAAGAAAAATGAGAGAACTTATGTATGCAATTTATACAACATGCTTTCTGGTTTACTGAATGTTAGAAGGTAGAGAGAGCTTCCTTATGGTCAGAGGAGAGATGGAGATGCATTGCTTCTGGGATATGCTTACATTGGTCATCTGAAAGGACACCACAGATACAGCATGATCATCAGGGCTGTGACAGATGTGACAATGTCAATGGCGCCTGGAAAGGAGTCATGTGGTGTGACTGCACTGCTGTGTGACTGGAGACTCAGTGGTACATGGAAGATGATTTTATAAGACAGGAAACAGTTCCTCATGTTCCTCTTGTATCATAATGAAGGCAAGGGGATGCTGGGAAGGACGTGACAGGCTGTACTGAGACAACGAACTCACACTTAAGTGCATCAGGCACTTGCCATGGACAGGGTACGAAATTGGCCTGGAACTTGTAGAAATGAAGTCATTTCTTTGTCTTTTTCAATTCATACTCAGTGGAAGGAGGAGTTCATTCTAACCTCAGGAGGTTAAACAAAACATTTTACAAGCTTGCCTTTTCTAGTTATTATATTTGAGCTTTGTGATTTTAGCAACTTTAACACATTTTGGTAAATACAGTTACAGCAAATAAACTGAAAATTAAGTTTAACACTCTTCTAGATTTCTAGAATAAATAAAAGAGCCAGAATGGTTAATAAGGTTGCAAATTAAGCTTAAAACAAACTCGTAGCTTTTTGTGAGGCCCTTGTGCCTCACTGTTGTGCCTCACTTTTGTGCCTCATGTCTCTGCCTCTCCCTTCTCATTTCTCTGATTATTTCCCTGGTTACACCTGCTCTTCTCATTTGTAATGGTAGTTAATTTGATCCTACCTGTTCCCCAGTGTTTCTAGTCCATTTATACCTGCCCTAGTTTTTCCTGTCTGTGCTAGTTTGCTTTGTTATTTTTGTGTTTTCTTATGGTTTAATTGGTGCTGTCTGTTGGTCCTGTTGATTTAGCTCAGTTATCTCAGTTATTTTTGTATTTATTTGTTGTTAAACATTAAGCATTAAGCATTAGACAGCCCTTCCTGCTTCAAAACTGATAATGGAAATGCATGTTACTTAAAATTCAAATAGGTTTCACTGAACATAGCTTGTAGCCTAAAGCCTTACAGAACTCAGACTTTCCAAACCTGAAAATGGAACTGACAGTTTTTCTTTTTTACGCTAAGATGCGGTCATGTTATTAAGATTCTGTGTCTGCTTGAGAACTTTATCCAGCTCAGAGTCTGAGGTGGAGACAGTGGTAGAGAGAGGTAGAGGAAGACAATGGCAGTGAGAGAAAGGAAATAGGTGAGCAGCTGCTTTAGAGTTGTGTACCAGAGCAATGGACCAAATCGTTGTCAAAAGCACAGCTTTTGCGAAATATGGAACATATGGTTGTTTTTACTTACAAGAAACGGTGACTGTCTAGGGATCATTAGTGTCCATGAATATCTTTAAATTGCAAGAGTTTTTTTGAGTTTTCACCCTCTCTGACTATCACCACATAAGGATTCTTGGGTTTATCGTGTAAAAATATTGTCAGGTGAGGTCAAAAGATGAGATGAGATGCTGAGGGTGCTGCAATGCCCCCTACGGTGGAAAATTATATTTGACAATCCATCTTTATATTTTAAATAGCTTTATATGGTTTATATATAAATTCCATTTTAAGGGCCTAATTAAGTTTAAAATGCTTAAGTGTGCAAATGACAAACTAGCACATATCTATTTCTACTCCAAGTGCTCCTTAGTCTGATGTTCTGCTGAAGAGCAGCGCAAGATCAGATATGTCTTGGCTGGAGATTTTCTTTCTCCCATTACATATTACATCTTTACAGTATATAGCAAGAAAATGCGTATCATACTAAGACACATGACATCGTATGACAAATGAGCTACTGCTCATACAGGCATTTAATCAGACAATACTTGCTCATATTGAACTTGGTCACTGGCTCATTGTTTTAAAGATAAATATTTTGTGGTTGTAGAACTCCAGTGAGATTTTACCTCATGGCTTTAATAACAGCCAGAGTCACGCATCTACCGATCTCATTGCAAAATACTGTAGTGATAAATCAGCCACTGGTAAATGACATCAACTCTAGATTGTCATCAGAGTTCTGTGATCCGTCCTTGTGCTAAACAGCTTGCATGTGTGCGTGCGTGTGTACCTCTATTTTGGGGATTTCTGAGTAGGTGAACTCCACTGCGGGGACAGCGAGCTGGTTGGAGAAAAAATCTGTATCTCCAGGTGTCTGCAGTGAGCTAACGTTTGGTCCAGGACAACCACCACCTCTGCTGCAACTCAAGTGTTTCTGAAAGACAAACACACAGATAACTGAACATGTTTTGACACTGTGAAGCTATATATACTATAGGAACAGTACAGAAACAAACTACCAAACAACTGTTCAGGAAAAGTACTGGATTGATATGGGTTCTCATATCTCTGTGATTAGTGTAAGAGAGATAAACACTTCAAAAGTAAGACAAAACCATATCAGTTGTCCGTGCTGTCTACTGGGCAGTGTGACACTCTCTGAATAATGAAAAACTGTTGGATAATGCAAAGACAGTATAGACAGACCAGTATACAGTATCTCATTGGATAGTGTGTGTGCGCATACACAAACACACACACAAAGGGTTTTTCATTTTTTATTTTTATATCTCAGATTTTACCACCTTTTTTTCCTTTTTACCAGAATCCTGCTGCCTTTAACAGTTTAGAACACTTATTAAATGGTTTATTAATAGTTTCCTTGTTTCATTAAAACATTAGCGCATTTTCAAAGCTCAGTTCCTATAATTCAATTGCATAAAATTTGCATCATAAAAACTGCAGAAACCCTAAACCCTAATATTGATTTTTCATTTAGTGATGGCTTAGAATTAATCTGTGTTGAAACTGGCCTGCAGCTACTGTAGTTAATAAACTGCTGCTTTAGCTGTATTGACTGTAGAGCTGCTGCTACATATTCTGTGTCATCTGCTGTGACCTGTGATATATATATATGTATATATTCCTCTGTCACAACACACAGAAATACATGCAGTGATATAAACCTCAAACAAGTACTGTACCAATGATCCTGGCAAGATCAATGTAAATCCATACAGACATAGATTGAAACCCAGACATAAAAACACAAACACAGACTGCAGAATCACAATTAGCAGTGACCCACATCATCATCAGAACAACTGACATCAGACCGGCCCTGTAAACAAATAATAACAAACAGCAGCATTCAGCGTGAACTACTGATGACTGAAACACATCATATCAAATCCCAAAACATTTGACAATAAGCACATATATTCTCATTACAAATATTCACATAAACAATAAATAAATCCAGAATACATGTGATGCACATTGTTCACACATATATTCTAGTATGTTCTAGTACATTCTAGTTTAACTAAGTATAACTTAAATATTCACAAATCCAAACTAATGAAACTAATAGCACAAAGTGTTTTTGCTGTAACTCTTGGGTCAACATTTACAGTTAACACATAAGAAGCACACCAGCATTCATTCACGCAAAGATCAACTCTGTAACGAAGGTAGAATTTTAATAGACAAACTGTGTTCTCAGGGTTAAGGTATTTTTCACATCTTAGACATGATTTTTTTGATAGTTTTGCAAGACATTTTTGGTTTAATGTTTCATATATTTTTGTATTATACTATTCGTCTGAACTGAACAAAACAGTCAATTTACCAGATTAAGTACATTTTTAGGTTATTAGACAAAACATTTTTACAGTTTACTGTGGGTATTCAGTATATAATTGTTAAATTTTACCCTTGTGGAGGCCTATTAGTTTAGTCTTTAGTAAATAATTTGTTTATTATGCATAATTAATTTCTATAAACATTTCAATGGTTGGGTTACTCCACTGTGCAGAATTTTCGAACCTTCATATAATATTCATATACATAGACATTGTGCAATTATCCAGGAGTCTGATTGATATTATCCTAATGAAGAGGTTTCCCATCACTTCAGCATGCCTCATTAAAAGTCAACCAACCAAAAACAAACAAAAATATACTAACTAACTTGCTGTTACTAACTAACAGCAAACAAAAGGATGTGAACACACTGAGGCAATCGAGTAACATAGCTCTATTGTTCCACCGAAAATGATTAAAACACCTCTCTGTATTTGAACAATAGAAGGAAATAAGTTTTTCAAACAATGTTTATTATACAAAATATTTTGGCATTAATAACATTTTATGGCCCATCCAGGTGTATTAATAAGCATTAAAATTACTTTAACAGCAAAATCCATCAAAATATCAATATATCTCATTATATATAAGTATTGGTTTTGAAAGTGTTACCCTGATGGTTAATTATAAAGAAATTAAAAACAGAATCACAGAGCTTGTTGACACCAACTGTAGTTTACTTTAGTCTAAAGGTGATTAATGAGCCTCCTAAAGAAAAAGCCTTTCAGCAATGAATCCTTTATATATTTAGATATTTAGATTTTAAAATGTCAATGTACAGTACACACAGTATAAACAAATATAACACTGTAGCACTTTATACACTTTATATGTATATAAAAAAGATTAAAAAAGATAAAGGCACTAAAATATGTTTTTGAAAAGCAATTGCAGGTTACCAATATATATTAAATACATTTTAACTAAATACCACAAGATATTTAATGAGGTAAGCACTGTTTAGTTTATGATTGGTTGTCTGTTGCTAAACTAACTTGCTAAACAGAGTTTCACAACCCTGTTTAAAAGCTAAACATAGGGTGCTAAACATTTTTCAGTATTACTAGTGTAAAATGTTGCTTCACCCTGGGTTTAAAGTGGTCTTAGGCTGGGGTTTTATAAGGTGATAAGGCAGTGTTAAATGCAGTGTGAGAAGCCCTTGTTTGTACTATGCAAGAATTAACATCTATGCATCTTCTTTCTGAGAAAAGTGGACCATTTTATCTTCATAGGCAGCAAAAGCCATTAAAGTCAAAATTAGCCACAAATTCCTGAGGTACAATGTGACAGTGAAAACTACTCTGTAGTGGAGAATAAGGGAGAATAGGTAATTTCTGCAAACCAATTCCTTTTCCCCGTGAGGAGAATCAATATTTAATTTCTCTGTCTGCAATGATAACGAGATGGCAAAATCATTGTTTATATATTTGAGCTTGAATAGACCTGGGTGTAGTAGAGGGAGAGAGAGAGAGAGAGAGAGAGAGAGACAGAGAGACTGGCTGATAGCCACGTCAAATGAAGCCAGCCATTCACTCAGCTCATGCGAAACAAACAACGCTGCCTGTTGAAGACCATTAGCAAATGAGCGGCCTTTTACCATGCCATTGTGATCAATCTGATCATGTGACTAGAACTTCCACATCCCATCTAATATCCCCACAGGCTGACCCAGAAATACATTTTATTACTCAAAATTTGAGTAATTTTGATTTATATAATAACCCAGGAGACATAATGTGAGTCTCAGTTATATTTCTTATAATATTTACCATTGTGTTACATGTTTGTAATAAAATTTAAATTTTATTAAATTTAAAAAAGACATACAGTAAATAAAACAACACATATATGGTAAGTGTATAGAGCTATAAAATGAATATAAAATGAAATTATTGAATGGGTTCAATAATTTAGTCTTAGTGGAATTTGATGAAAAGTTCAAATCAAAATCTCTGACCTTTAAAAGCAGACTTAGTGTCTTGGTAAATTTGAGCACAGTCTGAGACATTGATAAGATTACGTGAGAAAATTCCTATGGATTTCAGGAGAATAAGGTGAGAAATGGCAGTCTCTTACTTTAATTGCATTGCAATCTAGAAGAAACAATTCAGATAAAATAGGGTTCTCCACTGGGATTTTGCTTTGCTATGGGCACAGGCAACAAAAAGAAAGTGTGCACAGCAATTTCAGAAAGTAGATATATAAAGATCAAAAGCACAGAAATGGCCAGATGCTTGTCTGCATGTTTATCACTGTTCACTGTATGCAGGTATGTGCTTTATGTGCTAAATGTATTTGCCAATGAATGAAAAAATCACTGTGTACTCAGTAAGAGGTACCTGAGTTAATTCATCCATTCAAAGGTGCAAAATGAGTTTGATGCAAAATAAGTTGGATGGAAAATGCCATCAAACTGAAATTTCTCAGAGCACAAAGGGAACAGGATGCAAACAGAGAGGGTGCGTAGGGAAGAGAGAGGAAGAGGAAGAATAAGTGAGAGAGAAAGAGAGACAGAGAGAGAGAAAGAACGAATGAATGAGGAAGGGGGACAGAGATAGAGAGAAAGAGAGGAAGACAGAGAGAGAGAGAGACAGAGAAAGAAAGAAAGAAAGAAAGAAAGAAAGGGAAGGCAGAGAGACAGAGAGAGAGAAAGAGAGAGCGGTCTGGCAAATCTCTGAACAAAACTGTTATCTGGTTCTGAATGCGCTGGGGGACAGAAAATGACCTTGCATTGTGGAGATAATTTATTCTCAGAGAAGGTGACCTTTGGAAATTACATTTGCAGAGAAATGGAATTGAAACTGCTGATACATTTATAAAAGAAGGGACAAAACGTATGAATAAGACTGTGATTATTTAAAAAAACAACAAGAGGGGTGTCACTTTGCATAAATTGACAGGTCTGTTGTTGCACAGGTGGTGGCGCACTAGAGCCTTAGAACATTACAGGACAGGCGCATGAGCTACATTCTTGTCTAATGCAGTCAATGGATTTGAAACATGGTAATTATTTGAAGGTGTCTCTAGGGTGGAAGTTATATATAAATGTGATGTTTTGAAATGCTACAATTCTCAACTAAAGAGTTTTTCCTATGTTCAAACAGCTAGTTATTAACTTTAAATGACATAAATTCACATCACTGGTTTCTAAATGAAACCTACCCGGTAATTACTAGCTTTTAGTGCTAGCTTTTAATTTACTAGTGTCTGCTTTGTACCGCACACAAAGCGTGCTCTCTTGACGCTCTATCACCGAATGGCTCTCTAACTGACCTTCCTTTTCCTTTTAAACACAGAAACAATACAAGTAAATGGGTATCTGTTTGTCCGGTACAAAAATTGCTTGAGTGCTTTCTCATACAATATTTGATTTAACACGCAGATACACATGGCTTAACTTCTAATTTTTAAACGCAGAGAAACAGGTTAGATTCCCCACGATAAAAAGTTCCCGGAATAAACAAGTGTGGTGCAAGCAAAGAGAGGCTGCTAATTTGTTGCCTGTTGGCCAGTGAGAGGCTATTGATTGGAAACTAATTGATTGCCAGCAGAGGTGATAAACCATGTGCTTGTGGAGACCGCATCACTAATACACGGAGGGAGTGTCTGAAATCACATTGTGGCCTCCAGTGTGCGAGCAGATCTTGGCCGTTCCACACATGCTACTGTGATAAATGATCTCCTGCATTTGTGATCAGATTCTGTGAAACCCTGTGCCATGCTCTTTACTCAATCAATGAGATCACTGTGTGGTTAAGCACAAATCTGAGACGAGGACGAGATGGTAGTACAAGGAAATTATTTAATCTAACAAAAAGCACTGCAGGCTTCTAGTGCACTATGTTTGGCTATAAAGTGGTCCTTGGGTTGCATACAAAAGGGGTTCAAAAGAAAAGAAACTCATTATAGAAGTAAAACATCAATTTTGTTCAGCCGTGATGGAAGAGTGACAATCAAGTGTCGGTGAATGCATGACCAATGTAACCAAATGTGAACCGTATTTGCTATCGTTGTTTAATTTCTTTTTGCAATGTCCTCGGGAAAAAATCCCAAGATTTCTCTTTTGCCTGTGATATTCAGTTTAAAGCTAAATGGTACTTAAAACTAATATAAAAGAAACAAGAAAAACACCCAGTATCCTTTTATATTGCGAAATAAATAGTAGATTGTGTTTATTGTTAAGTAAAATATAAATGTTTCATACTAGGTAAGAAATACAAAAATTTCACGATTACATTTCACATGATGCCCTTCATTAATTGCAAAAAAACAGTCTATGTTCCATCCGTTCAGAATTTAATACAGGAAGACACAATTGCGGGTAACAGAAAGCTCCATTTGTGTTGAATAGGGCAGGGTGACAATGAATTAACTGACACGGAAATCTAAGACTGCATGCATAAGACGCATTCCTCCGCAGCCTGCCAAATGCTTTCGCTAATAGCTTGCAATTAGTGTGTCACGGCACGCACACAAAACATGCATTATCTTGATGAAATCGCTGTGAAAAGGGTCTAATCTAGAGAATGGCAGATGATGTTATCGTGCTGTGGACCCAAACAGACTTTTATGAAGTGTTGAGTGACAGCACTGCCGTGCCACAGGATGAAGACTTACAGCCCAACAGGTTTCTGGGGGCAACTGGGGCTTCAGTTCTGCCACATGATTTCATGGAAGAGTCTGCTCTTGCTGGCTTGAACGTTCTGTTCACCGTGTGTGTGTGTGACCAGTTACACTAGGTGATTCATTGAAGTGTGTTCAGTGGCCCTTGATGCACACTGAGGAATTCTGGGTAATGACCAAAGTGTGCATTATCAGATGAAGGGGTTATCACATGTGAAGTGAAACACCTGTCTGTGTTTGGTTCTTTCAGTTCATTTTTTATCGTATTGATCTTGGTTCCGCTAAGGTCAGGAATCTATCATTCAAAGAGCTTCCAGAAATGTCACATTTTTAGCTCCGCCTGCTTTGTTGCTGTCATTCACAGAGATGTTTTGACCAGTGCTTATGCCAAGTCTGAGGCAAAGCTGCTTTTTCAGACCATTTTAAGACCAAGTGTTTCATAATAGCACACAATGTTTTCATCTCGAAAGAAAGAATCTTTCAAATAGTGTTTCGTCAGTTAGAAAGTCATGAAAAGAAGCCAACTGCGTAAGTCAGTCTGCATGGATAGAAAGTGAAATGCAACATACAGCTGGTATGAATTCCAACTCCATAGACGTAAAATTCAATGGATAATACTGTTGGTGTAATATGTGCAGAGCCAGACGTTTACCCTTGAGAACAAAAGAAATTTGAGACTCTCCAATGCACAGGTATTTGGCTAGATTGTGTTTTTATTACAAAATCTAAAAAGCCCAGAATGCACTTGGTGAACTCAGCGAGAATCTAAGGGCAACCGCACACTAGAGAAAGCTCTAAGGCTTTGTTTGATGGGTTGGAATTAAGGTAAGATGTGTTTAAAAGGTGCTGAAAGAGTCGGGGTCAGTTTGCAATCAAGTGTGAATTAACAGCAATTTGGATTTACAATAGCACACCTGGAGCTGGCCTCTCATTGGCCAATGGATGTCTACATCAGAGCAGCAAAAGTTAACATTATTTTGTTAACTTTTTACAAGGCATCACTTTTGCAAACTTTTGCATTCTCTGACACAGAGTAAACTCTAGTGACATCATCACTGCCCAACTGCAAGAATGGATTCTAATCTCAAACCTCTTAAATCTCAAAATGGCAAAGCCTGGCATTGATAAACACATTCAAATTGCTAGTGTAGCAATCTGCATTTCCCTTTAATCAAAATGGACTTTTTCTGAGAGGATTACACGTAACGCTGCTTTTCCCTAAATGTTTTTTTTTTACATCTGAATTCAATCATGCTGTTAGATTTAATACAGGTCAGATTTATGTGTGCTTATACAAGGTGGGCCACAGCTAAACCCAAGGTTGTTACTAATAGCACAAGATTCTATGTTCTTTATCTGACAGAGATAACAGTGTGTGTTGATAAATAATGCTCATGGCACTTATGAATGAAAGCCTTGTGGCTCACCTTTACGGTCATATTAAAATCTGATTTAATCTGGAGATAATAACTTCTAAACAATGTATGTGGCTGAAATTGTCAAAATGTGACCTACATTCAGAGCTCTACGAACTCCTGTGCTGTCTGCAGAAATTAATCGTGAAGGCATCTGTTGCTTTAGTCAGGTGCAGGAGACATGGGTTTTACAGAGGATTACCTACAGCTTAACAGGTTCTAAAACACCTAATCTAAAATAAAAAGCTTAGTTACATAAGGGAGACAGCTGGTTATACAAGAATCGCTATGGCAGATTTTAGAGTGAGATTAAATAAAAATCATGTGACATGGTTGTAGTGTTTTATATATTAAACATTAAATTCAATTTGGAACCGATCTGAAGAAACGCCCGTTCCTCAAAAGCAAATCATGCCAATTCACGTCACATGACAAAACTCAAGAGCATTCATCAAATAAAACTTATATTCATAAAAATAAGACTTATATTCCTGAGTGTTTCTGTAATTTTGACCAAAATAGACAGTCATGCACATGTTGCAACAGCAATACCCAATTAGACAATGAAAAGTCTCTCAATTTACTTTATATGTTTCACTTATAATCCCAAAAGGAGCACTTGCTTTATCATAATTGGTTCCAACGCACCCATTCAAGACATCACTGCAATGTAATCTCTATTCCAAAAACAGCTGCAAAGCAAGATAAGTGGAAAGTATCACCTGCATAGCTGTAACATGATTTTTTGTGATGTTAAAATGTCTCAAAATATTGATAATTTTGAGGACACCCAGTGTTTACTAAGAGCACATTCCCAAGATAAATGGCACAACTGTGACAATTTAGAATGGCTGCCGCAGAAGGTCCAATAACACAATTATAGCAGACAGGAGATTTCATGGCACATATGACCAACAACCACAACTGCAATAAAAAAAACAAAAAAAATGTATGTGGTCTGTCATCTTTGAGCTGCTAATAACACAGCACTGGGACTTTAATGGGTATTGATTTGGCTAAAATAAAGCCAGTGGTTGTTATTGTAACTGTTTAATCAGTCAAGTTCAACAAAACAACACAAAAGAAGGACAACTACGAATCATTTCATAAAAAACAAAAATGAACTTTTCTTCCAATTTATTCTGGCGGATAATTTGAAGTCATTCATCCAAGTCAAGCCGCAAACAGACCTGCCTCTTTGATTGGATGGTATTCCATTTAATTAGCATGCTAATGAGAGCATCTTGTGTCTCATTGCATCGAAGACTCTGACAGGACAACAGCAATTAGCATAAGCCATTATCAGTTTACCAAAAGACAGAAAATGATTGGTGGAAGAGAAATTATGCTCTAAGACAATGCGGTTGATATTAACGTTGACTAGAGTGTGAAAAGTGCTGATGTTGAACTGTTTTCCTCATTGTTGTGATCACAATACAGGCTGGAATAAACATATTTTATAGAAGGTTAGTGGAGGTTTTGCTTTCACATTTAAAGTGCTTTAGATTTAGTCTGCAATTTGGAACCCTTAATAATTATATGAGAGATATGGGACCAAAGTCCATTTCTTCTGAACGTTTCATTGTATCAGCCTAGTACCTCATACCTCATTCTTTCAGTCCATTTGTGAAGATCAGCGCATATTTACCTCACTGAAGAATTCTGAAGAACCCTGCTTGAGTTCTTTATCTGTGGCCAACAGATGTGTACTAGCTAAGAATAACACATTGACAAAGAAGGTAAAACAGTAAAAGACTGCCTGAGGTAAATGGCTGTTTGTAGAACTGGTGGGAATTATCTAAACAGGCTCCACCTCTTCTTTTGTTATGCACATTCAGATTTATGATGACGAACCTTAAACTCTAAGCCTCATCTCCCCATTTAATGATATACACGTATACGCACAAATCCATCTCTGTTTATAAAGGTTTTTTAATACTTTTCAAATAGGGGCTCAATGTTATGCAAAGCATACCAAACCCACTTTGCGAAACTCCTTTCTGAGTCTTCTCTGCCTATTCACATCAAATCACAGTCTCATCAATTCTTCTTTTTCCCCCGTGAACTACTTTACAAACATTATGCCCAGACTGCTGATGATAAGGGAAATAATTATTCCGGCGAACTCCTGCCACTTCTCTCTTAAAAGTTTTGCAGGAGAGATTTAGATAGTGGCTGCAGTGCGGGTCAGAGCTTTACTTTATTAGGCTGAAATGTCACAGGTGGACTGGCATTTAGGTTAATGAACAAAATTATTGTCTGGTTTAAAATAATAGGGCGCGCTGTCATCAGATCAGGGCCTCTGACCTACAGCAGTCTATGACCCAGCCTGAGTCCCACAGCAAAACGATACATTGGCAATATTTAAACGCGTTAACCTTTTCTGCTGATCCATTCTCATCTGGTGCAATTACCTGACTGGAAAAAAGCTGTCAGTTTGAATTAAAGCTCCTAAAAAGTTATGGTAAATTACAGCAAGAGTTAATAAGCAAGACTCTTTGTGCAGTTTTTTATGATTTTGTATTAACTACAATATATTAGATTGAATCTGATTTCCTAAATCAGAAATGAACCTGTCAGACTGAGTAATCTTAGTAATCAGATTCATATATTCAGATTCAGATATTCTATATATCTAAAAACACACAATATATTAGAGCTATATTGCAGCAGATTGAGTTTGAAAAGCCAGAATTTTGAAAATCTAGTGACAGCGTGTAAACATGACCACAAAACCTACAATCCACTAGTACACTTAACGGGGACCGAACAGCATCACTGCCCCACTTTGAGCCTTATTTGGCCTAAAAATACAGTCAGTACAAATCATTCAACTATTTAATATAGTTGAATGTGTTAGACAAAAAGCTGGTTTGTACCTTCTGGATTTCAGATGCCAGTTGTTGAAGGGAAGGTGATGCTGTGGACTGTAAGGAACCAGAGGTTCTGACTGGGCTGTGGAGGCTGACATAAGCCACTGCCCGGTTCTGAAGTACCACTGCATTCTCCTGTACACAGAACACAGAAAACATCTGTAATTTTATAGCGTTGATTATTATTTTGCACCAAAGCAAGTTTCCCCCAGGGAGACACTATTAGACATGACTAAAATAAGCAACACAAATAATAAGAATGATATATTGCTTCCTTTATACTCAAAAACGAACGATTTATTGTGACATCATTAGGCTTCTTAAGATTTTTAACGAGGTAGTTTAAGTGATAGTTATGCGAACAAACTTTGTAGACAGACAGAGGAACTTAATTAACACCACCAAAATCTGTCTAACTGAATCTTCACGGTTTGCTGATTACACGAGCAAGCGCCGTTGCTTAAGTGTAGTCTAGTACTGTTTTAATTTTTTCCCTTTAGTGTAGTTATAAAAGTGATGAGAACACAAGAAGAGGTGCTTCTGACCTCACACTAAACCTTCTAATGTTAGTTCACATGAGAGCGTGCTGCTGATTTGCTACACAAGAGTCGTAAAGGGCATTTACTCATCTCGCTCATGCTGATTTACTGAGGCGATGTCATGTGTTAACAGGCTGATTTCCATGTTGATATTTGTTTGGGGACGTTTAAGAGCCTGAGGGAGCAACAGTTTAATGGGTCATTCTTGTTATGCGGTACATTCATTTTCCCTCATCTCAGTATTCAGTGGATAAAATATTAAACTCACAATCTTCAATTGCCATTTGGTTTGACCACAGTATATTCCTATAGGTCTCTTATACCCTTCTGTAGATCTACTTCCTTAAACTTCAACACAAGTATGTTTTAAAAGTTACAGAGTTTTGACTGTACCAGGAATATCCACAGCATTTTACCTTCCCCCATTCAAAGGAGCCGATGTTGCCCAATGAGGTTCCTCCCCAGGAGCAGAAAACGATGGTGCGGTCGGGCTGCCAGCCCGCGCGGGCCTGAGCCGTCATGGAGGAGATGATCTGAGTCATGACTGCGGCGCCGTTCCCCCAGTCCGCCAACGCACCCTCGTACCAGCTGCCATGACGACTGCCAACCAGTACATATCGATCTGCAAGGAGAAACAGAAGAAAACAAGACAAGAATCAAACACTCACACACCAACAAACATGTTACAAACATATCAAACAAAATCACTTGTTTTTGGGGTTGTTTTCTGGATTATTCTGCATCCAGGAAGGAACAACCTTTTTGGTATCTACAGTACTTATACTGTAAAAGAGTGAATTAAAATTAACTTTTCAAATCTGATAACTCCTCATCTCCCGTGGCCTTATGGGATAGCAAAGTGTCCACTGTTTGGATACAATACAATTTCTGCAGATTCAGTGAATCACTGGGTAATGTTCAACCAGTATATCATACATACTGATCATACAGACATTCAAATCACTTGACATACTGCTTATTGCATACTGTGTAGAAAAGTGTGCATATTTCTTCATTTACCCAGCTAAAAGGGAACATTCTCAGAACATTTACTAATGTTCTTTAAAAGTTCTATCAAAGTTATCAAAAATGTTCTTGCAGTAATGATAATAAAACTTTTCTTAACATTATATATTAAATTTTAAAAACAGTATTCTTAAATTGTTAGTAGTTTTAAAAATGTTACAGAATGTAAAAACATCTAATAAAGTAAATGTTTTAAACATTCCTAGAACTTTTTCAAAACAACATTTTTAA
>JAZGTJ010007098.1:0-23542 GCA_036877575.1 Botia almorhae
ATCAAAATAAATAAATACATACATACATAAATAAATAAATCAGCTCCAACAGCAAGATTCTCTGTCCAATATGACATAAAACAATTGCAAAGCTTCTTTTAAAGTTAGATGAATAAACAGATCTGGCAAATTAGGATCACAAACTTCAGTCATATTTTATGCAGATAAAACACATGACAACACCAATAAAAATACTTGTTTATCGACTTACCTGTCAAATCAGCCAAGCACAGCCCAAGCCACAGCGCGAGCAACAAAATGACACGGATGTCCATCCTTGCTATAGAAATAAAAAAGACGTAATAAACATACACCAGTTTAAAATAAATAAAAGAAGCCCATTAAAATGATGTAAGACTGTTCTACTGATGGTTGGAAAAAATAGCTTTAGCACGACCCTTACCTGTCTCTCCTGAATTCACGTGTGGTTGAACCTCATATCAAGGCTGGGTTTTCATCTTATATATACAATATTTGTAAGCGGATGCACAGAATGTGTTGCAAAATCAAATAAACCGTTTTTGTACCGCTCACACCCACTTCAGTTTCAACACATTAGATGACTTCCTGTTTTCATTTCAGCAAAAGTAACTTAAGTTACATTTTTTCCCATATCAGCAGTTTACATTTTTGAGGTCAACGCCCTGCCAGGAAATGTTCTCTATTTCAGTGTGAGTGCATTGACCTTTATCCATAACCTGAATCTCTGTTACCATCTACAACATCTTCCTCATCTATAAATGCCCGTGGTAAAGGGAAAATTGGACAGCATCCCAGCTAACAATTTTAGGCTCTACAAATGTTTCCCTAACGTTTCCCTTAAGAAACAAAAAGATTAAAAATGTTATTTTTAAAGTTCTAGGAACATCCAAACGGACAGGTTTTTAGACCTTGTATTATTGTGTTAAGGTGAATCCCAGAATAATGGTCAACATTATGCTTATATATCTCAGCTTCATAAGTGGGGTATTTATAGTTTCCAGGTGGAAAAATGTTGACATGTCACCCATAAATAGGATCAAACTCATATGTTTCTTTGGCCGACCCTTACCTGTCTCTCCTCAATGTAAGTGTGGCTGGGTTTTCTTGTGTGTTTTCAAAATCAAACAAACTGTCACTCACACTCACGTTTGTTTCAACACAACATTTTAATATAAGTTATAAAATTACTGACATCATGTGTGCAACATTGTTTATTTCCCTATGACTCCAAAAGCAGCGTCTGTGCTTCCTCTGATCACAAGTGTCATGCGCAAAAAACTGTCAAACGTATGTGGCACCTTAAATATAGTTAAACCCAAAAGGCCATTTCATCCCTGTATTTTTCTCCTTAATTTATGGGTTGTCTTAGCAGCCCACCACGTGGGCAACAATGCAACAGCGAAGAAGAAGCCCACCATGTGGTGGCAGTATCTATCAATCAGACTAAAATTAATTGCGCATGTCTGACAACGAAAGCGGAGGCGGTAGGGCAATTCAATTGATTTTTTTAGGACAATCGCCCAGTAGCACCAACAGGTATTGATTGAGGATATATCTGTTATAAAAGCGTTTGCTATTTATATATACCTCATATAAACTAAAAACTGCGAATGTATCGCTGTGTTGGCTTGAGTTTTAAATCGCGCGATCCGTTTGTGAACTCTGTTGGTTTTCTGCGTTGTGTATTTTAAATGGTAGTAGCTGTTTATAACTCGCCCTCTTTGCCTCGAGTCTCTGTTTGTAGTTAAATTAAAATAACTTTTGTTTTTCAAGTTTGATTTGAGATCAGTGTTTCGCTAACACACGAATGCACGTTTTCTGTCCGTCGCGTTAGTGATGTTTCCGTCCAGCAGCGTTTCGAGGATAAAATTAAAGAGGAATTTGTTTAAGGTCGAGAACAAATTAGAGAATAAACGGCGATGGACCGGTTGTAAAACTGTGTCTGGTTTAAACCCACCAGCCGACCGAGTCGTACAGGTGCAAGATCCAGTACTCAGCGCTGCAGAGAACGCAACGATAAACGGGGACGAAATCGGATGCTCTGCCCAACATGACGGTGGCCAAGCGGGTTGTAATAAAGGTATTTTGCCCTCCAGAGTCAGTGGTATTAGTGACAGTAGAGGTACAAATACTGGTCCTCGTACAAGGAGCCAGACGGCGTCTAGGCACGGTAAACGATTCCGTGATCGTAAAAAGGAAATTTGCTATCGTTTGCGATTCGCGTTGTGTTTTGGTGAGAAACAACAACCGAGCGGCGTCCGGCGAGTACGGCACGGGCGAACCGATTCACGGTGTCGCGCTTTGTCGTATATAAACAGTAACGTGTCGGTGAAATCGGGTAATATTTCAATTAAGTCTACGGTCCGCGAAAAACCAGTGGAGCCGACTTCACCTGCACGGGGAGAAGTAAAAGCAGATCCAAATTATGTTAAAATTACCGGTGTCGATAAGGGTCAAGAAAAGCCTCGTCAGAGACGGGGAAGACCGAGAAAAGTTTGTGAGTTTGTGAGAAAAGATTGTGAGTTTGTGAGTTTTGGTGAGTCCGCAACACAGGTGAAAACCACCATCAAGACGGAGGTCCGGAGAGCTCATGAAAGTCATTCGAGTAAAACCAGACGCACTGTGTGTGGACAAACATCAAGTAAGAGCCAAGCCAAGCCAGGACATAAACACAAATAAGATTATACGCATTTTTTAAAAGATTATGCCTACCAGTTATTATTTTATTATATGTTTCAGTGTCAGCTAATTGGCAGAACAGATTGTCGATTTATATGTTCTTAATTTTAACTGATACATATTGATACTAGGATAAGATATTCTTGGTATTGCATGGTATTAAAATCTGAAGAAAAGACTTTTAAATTGTAAACTCTCTCACCCTCTTCGTTTCTGATTTCAGATTTCAGTTCAAAGGTTGAGCTGAGGAGATGTCTTAGGTCAGGTGCAAGATCGAGCTCTAGGAAAGACCTCAAACGATTGGTGAAAAATTCATGCTGTGCTTTGTGTGGTGACATAAAATACAGCCCTCCCCCTAGTAAAAATCTGGCCCGTTTACTTGATCACAGACCAAGAGCTGGCCGCCCCAGCCTGACTCGGCGACGAAAAAGTGCCGGTAATATTATAGAGTCCCCTCAGACCCCGACCACACCAAATTTCCCATTTGAAAAATATCCTGTGGTGAAACTGTGTGATTTAGCCTGTGTGTTTGAGATAGCCTCACGTGATTTCTCATGCATCTTACCGGCAACGCTAAAGCAAAAGAGCAAACGCAAAAGATTGCGGTGCTTAAAGAAAGAATTCAGGTTTCTCGTTCATCCTCATCTCCGTGGGATCAAGAAACATAGGAATAAGATTGCCAACCAATCCTGGGAAATTTTCAGTCCAACCAACAGCTGTGCTTCTTTCTCATCAGGTGATCCACCATCAGGAGCTACAGACGGCGAGTCCATTTTAGAGACAGCCGAGACTCGAGATGGATGTGACAGGAACTCTGACGGATACCTCGCAAGGAACTCAGACTGCAAGAGGATGAGGCAGGTTGAGGTTGAAGGAACCGCCTCTGTACATCGCCACTGTCCTGGAGGGCACTTTTTGGCCAATGGAGGTCCTAGTGTTTGTTATTGTGAAAGAGAAAATTTAGGCTTGATGAAGGACGCCCCGGAAAGGTGTGAGGGTACGTCAAGCCTGGAGTGTCGTGTTCCGCCTCTAAAACTAAGACGGGTTACTGCAGCGGTTGGTTCTGGTTTCAAAGGTGAGGATGACATTGAGAACATGGTTCTTTCTCTGGATAAGGGTGAAAAGGAGAGTAGAGGAAATGAGGATTCTGAGGCTGAGCTGACCTCGCCGGAGAGTTTCTCCTGCCAGAGAACGCAAGCTTACTCATTTATACTCCGGTCATCCTGTGCTCGCACCTGCAAAACATGGCCCTTTCCCAGAAGGGGGCCACCTGAAGAACTGAGGTCATTGTTGCATACTGGACCTCGCTGGATTGTGAACACATCATTTGTTGACACCGTACCAACTTCTGTCAGTATCACACCTAACTGCTTGGATAAAGATGTTCAAAACAAGCTTTGCCAACCCATGGAGAAAAGCCTTAGCAGAAGTGAAGTTAAAAAAGTGTTAGAGATACAAGCGGTGTCTTCTGTGTTAGGTGAGGCGCTGTCCAAACCTGTAGAATCTGAGTCAAACCAAAGTGTGCAGGGAGCTTTTGAGGATTCCGATAAGGTTCTTGAGTTCTCCACACCTGGAGAGGAGGAACACATTGACAGCTATGACAGCTACAAGCATATTGGTCTTAATCATGTCTTGTCATCAGAAGGAAGCAGTCCCAAATCTCAGCCTGTAGAAAGTAATTTCCTACTCAACATGGCTGATCGAAAAGCTTTCTCTATTGGGTCCCAAAATCAGCGTGATGTTCCTCTCGCTGAAACAGAAGGTTCAAACTTGCCCACAAGAGGGGAAACCAGCAGTGGTTCAGATTCCAAATGTTCTCAAATCAGCACCCATCCTGTCAGCCAAAGCACAAGTTCTCCACCAGCCGAGAATCAAGAGTGGCCCAGAACTGGTGTTGCGGCCTTAATTCCATATAAGCCAGAGTCACTCTCAGAACTTTGTCTGAAAATAGAAACGCTGAAAGCACAGCACACATCCTCAGTGATGACCCCTCCTGCAGCAGAACAGGGTTCTTCATCCCCTTTGGCAAAAAGAAAACAAAGAAACGGATTTGACAGGAATACAATCCCAGATTCATCATCTTCCACGGATGAAAATGAACATGACAGCAGGTCGTCTTCAGATGAGGACTGTGTGGAACACGATGATGCAGAGAGCTTGCCGTCTGATGATGATGATGTAACGAGTCAAAGTAAAGAGGAAGGTAGACGCCTCACCCCTCCACCATCATCAGAGCATTCCACAAACACATACAGCTTCCTGGATGCTTCACGAGCGTACGAGGAAGACGTTCTGGTATTGGATGTGATACAAGATGATCCAGAGTTGTTTGGTGCTGTTGTCACTGAAACCATCAAAATGGACACGTCGGCAGAGGAGAACAGAGAGATTCAGGCAAAATGTCAAAATGGGAAGCCCTGCAAGATCGTGTGGGACCTGGATACAGACAGGTGATATATTTATCTCTTAAATACTTACTGGATATGGTTCTTCAGTTTGTCTTCATATCAACATCTCTAATTCTTTTTGAAGCAGCTGCACATCTGTCCCAGCTGCCACAGACATAATTAGGGAAAGTTCAGAAAAGATAAGTCCTCTCACAGGTGAGTTCTGTTTAAATATTTGTGCATTTATAGCAAATAGCTAAACATAAATGTCAGGGGGTAATTTGTAAGTTATATGCTTGTTTTAATGCCAGTTGTGTCAGTTTAATATTGTGTGTGCCAAAGTCATTCTAGGAGTTTAAGAATCAGGAAAAAGTCTGTTTTTAATTAATTAATATGATGAGAATCTTAGTGATTAGTGCGCAGAAATGACAAGAAAATTTGTATCTTAAATGATGTTTCTCACCTGCAGAAAAGGAGATACAGAGTTACAATGCTCAGCCTGCTCAGGGTCCTAGTTGCCTCAAGGTCAGTTTACACCTTTCCAAAGCACACATGCTGTATTTAGTCTGTAGAATTGTGTAGAATATAAATGTTTTTATATACATACAAACAAGAATCCTTTTAATCTTTTTAACACAAATTAAAGATGTGACCTTTCAAATTTAGTTTCTGTGTTTTGCAGAATGCCATAGACTTAAATAACAACCAGGAGACCAGAAGCACAAATAATCTAAATGGTTTTAATTTGTTCAACACAAGAATGGCAAAACTTGTAATGGACACAAGCACCATCGGTAGGTCAAACCCAGTATCCACTGGCAGGTCAGAGTAAAATGATAGTTGTTTTGTATATAAATTCAGGCATATAATGTTCAAAGGATCTGAGATTAACTTGTATTTAACTTTTTTTTTATTTATCACATTCATCAGAGTAAATTAACCAACCTTTGTAAATGAATTGTCTTGTTTTACATCACAGTACATGGTAATGTTTCCAAGGAAACGTCTGCTTCCAGAATTTCCAATAGTGTGAGTGTTCCCACTCTGGAAAATAAGAGCTCATGCTATACTGGTTTTGTTCTGTTTGTTAACATATAGTCCATGTTTCTTAGCACATTTTATCCCATATTGATTCTTGTTGTTTATGTTCAGCTGTTTCTGTCTGTCTCTAGTATTGCTGGTTCTATTTCAACGAGCACGACGTCTGTATGCGCAGTAAATGCTGGTTCTTACACACGCCGAGAGATGGAGATGAGCAGGTGCGTGGCATCATGATGCGTCACTGCTTGGCAGTTGTTTGGAGATGGTGCGTTTTGTGAGATTGATGTGGTTGCTTGTTTCAGTTCTGCTTGGAGACAGTCAGGAAGTTCTGTTACGTCGGAAACCCTCCTATCGTACTGCGAGCAGGTAACAGATTTCTGTTCCACAGTTCAGTAAAGCACGAGGGCCGCAAAGAATGCGTTTGAGACCAAACTTTATGCTTCAAATTGCGCTCGCTTGCTCGCTCTCTCTTCCTCCCTCTTCTTAACCCTCACTCCCCAATGTTGCTCACTCTTTTACCTCTCTCTCTCTCTCTCTCTCTCTCTGTGTTTTTATGTGCAGTGGAGCTGTTTATGGGATATTACAGCAAATGTTCCCCCAGTGTGAGTTTCAGTCAGGTGACTGTCAACTGTCTGCTCTCGTGTCTTCTTAATCTGGGCTTGTTGAGGGAGTTGGTGAACGTCATCAACTTGCTTCTCACACACAAGAGGCTGGTGAGTGTGTTTGTGTGTGTGGCGCATATGTGGATTTAAAAAACACATGTTTTTGTAACTACACGTGTCATTGTTTGTGTGATTGTACTTGTCAGCCTCCACCTGAGATTGTGTTGGCTGGTTTTAAACATGTGAGGGACAGAGGCCTGTTCGACTTCGTACCCGAGCTTATTCTTCTCACCTCAAAGGTAACGCCTCCCATTTAGAGCATTATATAACGTAGAACTATATAATCTGTTATATATTTACAACATAGATCACATCAAGAAGTAACAGGATCAATGTGAATGCAATTCACTTTTGAGTAAACACACACACACACACACATATTATAGCTGTAATGTTACAGTTAATCTGTGGTGTGTGTGTTTAGATTGTTGAGGCTGGATGTGTATTTAGTGTTGATCACTGCGAGGTCATGCAGAGTCACCTCCAAATGATGCCGGTTCCTAGACAGCAGATGGACATTTTCCTCGCGGTTAAATGCAGGTGCTCTCTCTCCCTCACTCTCTTTCTGTCTCTCTTCATTACATATTCTGTAAGATACTACATAAACTCTTTAAGATTCAAGATGTTCTCCAAACCACTTGATATCACTCACACGTTCCTCTGTGTCTGCAGAGCTTTGACCAATAACCCGCACACTGCTGAGCTGTCTGATCTGGCCCAGGCTGTTGTGAGGGTGGAGGTAAGATTACCATTATACTGCCATTTTGTTTTCATTGCCAGTTTGATATAATAAGCAAAGAGGCAAATTTAAACTTGAACTTTTTTTTAGAAAATATCAGATTGCTTTAGTTCAAGGACACAAGATGCTTTTTAAATTGTTCTGAAATCATTCTGGGATGATGTCGTCAGATGCTGAAACATCAGGAAGAGTGGTGCAGATTGGCCCAAGTGTTCTGTGACGTTTTTGAGGGTCCACACAGTCCCACTGAACTTAACAGGTTCTTCTGCTGTGTTACCATGGCACTGTTGAAGGAGCCCAAAGACAAGCTGACCCTCCCATATGAGCTGTTTGCTGAATCAGGTGCACACACACACACACACACACACACAGTCAGTAGCACACACACACACACACACAGCCACAAACACCTTGCGTGCTTACATTCATGTTTTTACACCTCTCATCATGTTGAGAAATACATGCAGCATAATTCTGAAGGCCAAACCAAAATGCAGAAAGTAAAAATGGTTTGGCCAGTCGAATTAAAAGGGATAGTCAAACCTGTATGACTTTTCTTTCTGTGGAACACAAAAGAAGACATTTTGAGAAATGTCTCGGTGGTTTTGTGTCCATACAATAGAAGTCAATTGGAGCCAATGATGTTCGGTCAACAATGAATTTTTAAAATGTCTCCCAGAAGCAAAATAATCATACAGGTTTAGAATGTCGTGGGGGTAAGTTAGTGATCAAAGAATTGTCATTTTTGGATGAAGTATCCCTTTAAGTATAAACCATTAACTCTTGAGAGGCCAATTAACAAGTCTAATGGTGTAGGAAGCCTGTATTTTATTTCTTGGTTGGATTTTCATGTTGTCCTTTTAGTATGTCACCAACTCCCATCCAATGACATGGTGAAAATCATCCTGGGGAGAATTGGCGTCTCACTTATTTTTAGGTACTACAGGACACGCGAGTGGAATAAGGTGGGTTGGATTTTGTATCCTGTACTGTCTGCTGTACAGTGGGGCTATTTAACTCCGGTCCTGGAGGCCCACAGTCCTGCAAAGTTTAGTTCCAACCCTCATCAAACAAGTTTTGAAAAGCCTTCAGGATTGGCTGAAAATAGCAGAGTTTGATTGGGCTGGAACTAAACTCAGGACAGTGGATTTGAATTGTCCTGCTGAACAGTAATAAACCATCGAGTTTACAGATTAGTTTGTGTGTGTCCCTCACTATTCTGCACGTGCTCAGGGAGTAAAGCTGCTCAACGTGATGCTTGGACTGCAGATTGAGTTCACCATGCTGAAGGGGCTTTTGGGTAATGAACACAAGGTGTCTCGCTGTCAGCTGGTCACCATAGCAACCGAGCTCTTCCTTCACAGTGGGAGTATTGAGGGTGCACTGAAAATGCTCAGATGTAAGTGGAGTTTTACACTGTGTGTGTGTGTGTGTGTGTGTGTGTGTGTGTTTGGGGTGGGGGGGCGCTTGAGAATCTGCACAATGAGATTTTGTATGGGTTTGTGTGAGTGTATCTGTGTCTGTTCCTTTAGCTGACGACTGGTTCGTGACCTCAGTGGAGTGGCCTTGTGACCCGACGGACATCGACAGTCGAAAGCGCGTCATGACTCTCTTAGCTAGCAAAACGTCACACAGAGACGCCTTTGACATTCTTGCTAATCTGCCTGGATTTAGACAACCAATTAGTGAGTCATCTCGCATGCAGATACTGTACATGTCATAAAGAGAGATACTTTGGTTGATTAGCAACGTTGACATCAGACGTGGTAATTCATAGTTCAATCCATAGCGATTCTTTGATAGCAATAATTGTTAGCTTGTAGCCGTTTGAATACACATGCTACACTTCTGTTAAAAATATTTCAAATCAAATTTTGCTGAGTTAAGATTCCATAATGTATTCATTTGTATTCATTTTTTTTATCAACTGACAATTCAACCTTTTTTTTTCACTGTTTCCAGATGGTGTGCAGGTAAACGACTACACTGAAGCGTTCAACGCTCACCTGCGTCTGTGTGTGATGAAGCAGGCGTTACCGGTGGCCGCAGATATCATGGAGTTCATGTTAACACAGGGAATTGTTCCCGAAAGCCTGCAGCTACAGATGCTCATCCATAAACTGGGCAAGCAGAACAACTGGAGTCGGGCCAGAGCTCTCTTCAAATGTGAGTGAGAAATACTTTCATTGGATCACCTAAAAAAGATCAAACAGTTTTGGCATACCACAAATAATGGATGTTGCTAACCACCCTTTGTTTTTAAACAACTGTTTGTATGTAAAAGACGTGTCGTTGCTGTACATACGCTGTTGTTGCTCTTATCCAGGCGCTCGGTCGGCAGGTTATTACTCGGCAGTGGCGTGCGAACAGAACTCTCTGTTTCTGCCTTGCGGTCTCAGTGAGATCGAGATGACACTTGCCTTTGAGATGTTCATCTCCTGCATCAAAACATTCCTCCAGACCCCCACGGAATCCTCCCAGACGCTTCTCATTACACTCAGACGGTGAGACAGTGTGAGAGAGAGACATTAAAAGCAGGGTAGGCAATTTCCAAGAGGTTAGCAATAGCAAGATAGCGTTGAAAGCATAAGATCCCGCCCTCCATTCAGAGCGCTTTTCAAAAGCCACGCCTTCTCCAAAACACACGAACGGTGCATGACCGTATGCAAACACACAGGTTGACAGACAAGCGGCACATCCTATCATTGCATTCAGGCCAAATGCAATGATTGGACGGACATATTTTGGTCCTGCGCCTGCCACAGAAGATTTATAAATATACGGATTTATTTATACCACTTAGCGATTGCTATCAGGTTGTGAAGAGACTTTCGACGAGCATAGCTAAAAATGTTTCTGGAAAAGATTGCGTACCCTGCCTTTAATGATCGCTTTCATTGAGCTAAAGCATGAAATTGACTTTGAAGTGCTTAAACGGTTACGATGTGCAAGTACACAAGTTGTTTGTTTAGGCACAGTGATGTGGAGGACGTAGACGAGAGCATGTACCTGGCAGCCGGCTGTCGGCTCCTCTCTGCTGCGCTCATACCCAACCCCAAACTAAGCATTCGCTACACATCTGTCAATCAAAATAAGGAGCAATTGTTTATTCTGGACCGAGGGTCCGCCCACAAGTGGCTTTCTCAGAACGAGCGATGGGCACTCGAGATGTGGGTAAGTTAACACATGCATGTGCTAACAAACAGATCACCTACAGATCTCTAGTCTAACCAAAGTTAATCCATGTGTTTCATAGACTGAAACTTTAGGTTCTGTTGAAACTGTTTGCACATTATTTTCCTGTGGTTTCTGTTCATCTTGTTTCTATTTTCTATGTTTGTATATTTCTCTGTTACAATCTTTATTGAAGGACAAGAGTATCCCAAGTTGTAAAAAAAAATGTTTTTTCCTGTATAAATTGTACGAATTTCTTTATATCCATCAATGTATCCGAAGATAATTAACTGTACCTGACCATCTGATACCACAAACTTTTAAAGGTTACTGATACAAAAGAAACAAATATTAATAAAACTCTATTGGCAACAAATGTTTTCTAAACATTTTTTCTACAATAGTTTGTGCTTTATCTGTAAATGTTTCCTTTTGGTTAGTATCATTTTTGTAGATGTACCGAGTAAGTTTCACTGTTACCAGTTGCCGTGCCAACTTCAAATTGTGTGGAATTTTCTGTGAGCAACATTATTCTGCGCGGTGGTTCTGAGATGCACTTGTGTACATTTAAATAAGACATTTCATTATTAGGTACAATTACTGTATTTACTGTTTGTCAAGCTTTTCAGTTTGTTCAGTTTAAGTTTTGGAAAAAAAATAAAAAATCCAATCTGAAGTCGGTTCCTGTTTATTATTATGTCCTGTGTGAATTTTTTTACAAGTTTTCAGTGTCATGCTAATTCTGTTTCGAGGTACAGATTTATCACACACGTCTTAGAATACATCCCCGTTCATTATAGACATAAAGTATGGTACTGTATTTGTGACTGTTAGCTAAATTTAAACTATAAAATTGATATTTGAGTTTGGATTTACGCTAGTGTATAAACGTGGATAAACGTTTTTTTAAAGATTGTAAAAAGGAAATTCGATGTGTATTTATAAAAACCGCTACACTTGCAAGAGATCTACTTTTTCTGTTATTTGGACTTATGCAATTTCCTTGTTTCGATAAAAAAAATGCAGCTCAAATATATGGGGTGTAGCTCTCGCCATGGTTTCCTCACTTGAAATGATGGCCTTTTCATTTTACTCTCTGTAATTATTATACATTTCTATTAATGTAACCGCTTAACTTGCCCAAACGTCTAAATAGTTAATTCCGATGCTAAACCAAAACGGGTCTGTGACCTGCTTTAGGCGAATATGCCTAAAAAATACACTGATGATTTGCACAATACATGCTACCTGTATCTGGTGATCTAGCAGACTCACCCTTGTGTTGCAGCTCAGTTGAGTGGTTGATACCAGTATAACTGCACAGAACCAGAACAGACCCAGCAACAGACATACATACCGTACCGCAGTAAGTACTGCACATTTATGTGATGAGCGATAATCTATAATTAGTAGCTCAGTTTGCTTGGATCTGTGCTAGAATAAACGTCCATGTAAATAGTTGATAAGATACAGTCGCCAAAACTGAACTGTAGAAATGCTTTACGTCCTTGTTTTAGGAATGAGAGCGCTACACTTGCTGATGAAGATCAGTGTCGTTGGGTTGGTTATCTCTGCGGGATCTTGTACTGCCTATAAGCTCACAGGTAGAAAAAACATTTTAGTTTTAGCACTCGTCTAAAAAAATAAACAATACCTAACAGAGGCTTGTTAAAATTAAAATGGCTTATATATATGTGTGTGTGTGTGTGTGTATACTTTATAATAAATCATGTCATAAAATAGAATTTATAATTCTTTACCTGGAAACGTCTGTTTGGCTTCATGTCAGGCATACGTAATAAAACAACTGACCTGCATTTTTTGTTTCAGATGAGGCAAAAGTTACGCATTTTTAAAGACCATAGTTAAACCATTCATACGATTCATTAAGTTATAAGTAAAGTTTTCCATTCTGCTATTTTTGTTATTTACAGAAAATGTTGCTTTGAAAGGCACAGCCCACCAATCCTCGTTGACTAAGCAAAGCGCTTCTAATGCCATCGACGGAAGCAGAGAGACAAATTTTGCGAATAATTCTTGCACGTACGTAACTGCAAGGAGAGACCCCTGGTGGAGAGTTACCCTGCAGAAACCCTACAGAATTGTCATGGTTTCCATCACCAACCGCGGGGACTGCTGCGCTAGTCGGATCGACGGAGCTGAGATTCGTATTGGGAACGGCCTTGAAAACGACGGGAACAGCAATCAGATGTGAGAGAGCTTGCGAAACTGTTTATACCATTCATACTAAATCATTTCTGCTCGTTCCCGCCTTTATTTAAATGGCATGAAATGGTTAATGGCAGAAAAGGTGATTTTGGAAGTCTTTTCATACCCTTATATAGCGATCACTATGTGGAATAAATATATTTATATATCTTTTGTGGCTATATAACCAAGAAATGACCCAAAAAATGTGTCCAATTATTGCATTCAGTTCGAATGCAATGATAGGATGTCCCGTTTGCCAGTCAAACTATATTTGCATACCTCCGCACACTATTGGACGAGGCATGACTTTGGAGATTGCCCTGAATGGAGGGTAAACACACAAAAAATGCATGTAATGACATCATCTGTCACTTTTTACACCTCTTCAGGGTTGCAAAAATAAATTCCATGCCAGCTGGGGTAACAAAGCAGTTTAGGTTCCGGCCCGTCGAAGGACAACATGTGAATGTGCTCTTGCGAGGCATGAACCGCATTTTGACCGTATGCGAGGTTGAAGTTTACGCAATCTTTGAAGGTAAATGAAAGCGTCATGCATTAAACATGCGCTTAAGTTGAATCGCACTGTTAAGAACCGCTTGTGCTTTATGATGTCTCAGATGTAGTGGAAAAGATTCAGCCTAAGTGGGTCAATGTAGCACCAAATGGACGAGCCAGTCAGTCCAGTGCAAATCAAGATACTGCGGCGTGTCTGAGTCTGGCCCAGAACGCCATTGATGGGAACCGGCAAGCTGATCTGATCAAAGGCTCCTGCACTCAAACGAATGCTGAAAATGATCCGTGGTGGAGGTTGGATCTGATGAGGAGTTACAAGGTTGCGTCAGTGGCCCTCACCAATCGCGCCGACTGCTGCGCTGAACGGCTCAATGGAGCAGTGGTTCACATCGGCGATTCAGTGGAGTCTGAGGGCCGTGCAAACCCCATGTAAGCGTGTACAAATGTTATGTATCTCTTAGTGGGATGTTACCATGTTTAAAGATATCTGGGGTTCCTCAGATTCCTCAGACTGGAGGAACCTTTTGGAGAACATCTGGGCACACATTTGAAGGCACCTCAAATACTCATGAAACAACAGGAGCAATTTATATGAATTGCCTAAAGATCTTTTTGGTATCAAGAGGTTATTGAAGAAACCGCAAGAAAGTTTGTTCTCCAGAGGTTTGCACCAGTGTGATGATCTGAAGACCTCCATGTGATACTCCAAGCTCTAATTGTTACAGTTTATAAATAAACTCAAATTTGTCATGACTGTTTCATTTCCACTCCTCCCTTTGATCTTCTCTCACTGTTGTTCAGATGCGCGAAAGTGTCCTTCATCCGCGCTGGAGGGACGGAGATGTTGAAGTGTGCCAGTGTTCAAGGCCACTATGTGACCGTGACTCTTCCAGGAGAAAACAGAACTCTGAGCTTGTGTGAAGTGGAGGTGTTTGGAACTCCAGTGGAATGAAAGAACTCAAGGCCCAACCCAATCATTGCCGTCCAATCAGAGTGCACATTTAAATTTTCTATAACCCTACCCAGACAGCAGCTTTTAATAGTATTCACTGTAAAAAGAGTGTCATTATGCTTAACGTAACACATAAAATGAAAACGTCTCACGTTGTCTGTACGTTCGATGAACTAGAATAGATTCTGCATCCATTCACATCTGCTTTTGTCCTTGAATAAAAAGCTGTTTTTACGCCGGCCGCCTGGTGTCGCTGTTGCTTTATTTTCACGCTTGAGGGCCATGAGACGAGCCTTCCATTGCGTCTCTGTTACATTACATGAAAAGTTAGTTCTTCATTTCCACAACGATTGTAAAATAAGTTGTCTGATCCGAAACCAAACTAGTGATCCTTTACTGTATCAGTCATTGCCAAATCAAAAGTGACCTTTTGGAGATTAAAATCGAATTTTAGCTGTGCAAGATATGTCTTCGAAACTGAGCTGATGTTTGGATTATTGTCAGCTACTGTATTGGCATTGTAAACAGGAATCAGCCTGTTTCTTTTCCGCAGTGAATTGGAAATGACAACGTTTCATCATATTAAGTGAATCTGAAGCATCTGTATGCTTTGAGACGCAGTTGTCCTCCTAATAGACCATCTGTGCTTAACTCTCCAAAGCACTCGTACAGATTTCTTGTATTTGTCAAGTTACTGTTGTACGGACCGATATCACTAGTGTGATTAAGGAAAAATATATATATTAGATCATATAGATTATATAGAATATGACTGACACGTGTGTTTTTTTATTGGCTGAATCAAAAATCAAAGCGTATCAGTGCATTCACTTCTGAAAAACACTACACAGGCCACATTTAGTATTTCTGCTTGGAAATGGATGTGATATCTCACTTTACTGTAAGATAAACGCATAAAGAACAAGGAAAAACAAGATTTGATCAAATATGCTAGGTGACACACACACACACACACAAACTAGCAGGGCTTCCTGACCCTCAGTACAAAAGCAAAACTCATTCAAATAATATCGACTGGCAGGAGCTCAAGATGTGTAATTCTACTGAAAGAGTAATTGAGTTTCATTTCTTCCTGGCTTTATGTGCCTGGGTCAGTTTGCACTCTGTCTGATCAGGTCACTTCTCAGAGCGGATGAGAGCTGATGAAGTTTGCATAACATATAGATGCATAAAAAACCCAAAACAGTCTATAAAGTACATCTGACTTAAGATGCTGGATGAGCCGTTTCACATTCTAGATTTTCTGTAACTGCATGGATTTGTCTGCAGCCCTCTTTGCACAAAGCAACTATTGGCGCTTTTTAACAGCTATTTCTTTCCTAATACGATTAGAAAGATTTGCTGGGGATTCAATGAGAACATCTATAACTGCCTTATCACTTGAATCCTTAGATTTATCTACCTAGATAGAGGAAACCTCCTTAGATCTGACGGAGAGTCACTGTTTTAATGCATTCGCCTTGAATGTGCCAGTGGCTGATGTTACAGATCATCTTCTGTGACTCTAGAAGAGCTAGGTGAATAATATCACTCTATTTCAGAAGATGACATCTTATCATATGTGTCCTGAGGAGGAAAAAGCACACAAAACTGTCATGTCTCCCCCTGAGGACTTAGCTCAGTCAGGTGTTTATTTCTGACCGCTCTGAAAGTTCCAGTGCCTCGGGCTACATCGGTTTGCTTCACGCCTCTAGCTTCACTTATTTCCTGTTTGTTTTTTTCAGGTCAGCTCTGACATTTGCACTCACCTGGGAAAACTTCCTTCAGGGGCCAGTTTAGTATTTAGCCGTTCCCTGTTCTAGGCAAAGAAAGGCTCTATCTGAATTGGATCTGTGGCAGATGCCTCAAATAGAGCGTGCCCGGCACTGAACGCTCATATTTACCTAATCAAATCTTATGAAGCTGATTGATAATACTGGCAGGCAATGCTTGTTTACTATGCAGGGCTCAACAATAAGGATGGCCCATGGGCCCAGGGATAGTTCACACCTTTTGTTTGTGTTTCACAACAGGCTGATTATGTATGTGTGGTTATGTGCATGGCAAGCTTAAACAGTTGGTTTACTGTGTGTATTGAATATTGTTGTTCTGTATTCTGATTTACATGTCACCATGGAGAATTCATTTAGCTGGCTGACTTAAATGGGGTCTTAAATGATGGACAGCTCCAGCTAACACATTTAGGTCGTAAGAACATTTCCATTAAGTAACAAAAATGTTAAAAATGTTATTTTAGAAACATTCGATCCCTTTTTAGACATCGTTTTATCGTTATTGCTTGGTTACAAGAACGCTATTCTAACTTTTTTAATTCTGCAACGTTTTTCAAATGTTCCACTAACAACTTAAGACTAATGTTTTTATATGTTGACATATAACATTAAGAAAACATTCCCCTAACATTACAGCATGAACTTGTTTGATAACTTTGAAATCACTTTTAGAGAACATTAGCTTACGTTCCGAGGATGTTCCCTGTTAGCTGGGGCACGATGACACTGGTCCAGTCAGCTAAACCAGCACAGAAACTTCTGCTGGTCTGAAACATCAGCTTTACTGAGATGAAGCCTAAAAGTGTGTGTAGAGGCGATCAGTGAATAAGAAACCTCAGAGCTCCTGGATGGAGCTTCGATTCAACGACCTGCTCGATACGGCAGAATCTGCTTTGCAAATGGGTCCCTGCAGGTGTTTTGGTGCTGAACCCCACGGCAGTAACGCAAACTTAGGAAAACAGCCTCAGGGTGGAAAATAATTCCTGTGGAGATCAGCGACTTCCCAACTCTCTGCCCCAGCAGTCACGACAACCGTGCAACACTGGTGCAAACACACCGAGGCTGCTTTCTCTTCTGTAACTTTTGTGACACCCTTCTATAAAACTGTAATACTTGCTGTCAGTTCAGTGATGTGAGTGGCTCTGTCGCCATGTGTACGGGTCCTTCAGCACATCTTGAGGAGCTTCAAATTTAATGCTGAATATTTTGTTAAAAGTGGACTTTGGGTGATGGAGGAAAGTTCATAAGAAGTGTCGCAGGAGTGACGCAGGAGTACAGTTGTCGCATGAGCTGTAAAGTTGTACAGCTGTAAAGCTGAAAGTTTTGCTGGTTCACAGCTGAATTCATTTGGTGAACGCAATCTTTCAAATTAAAATATCTTTATCTAAATTTAAATGTATTTAAAAAATAATCATCACTTGTTGTAATAGCTCTTAGATAAACACCTAAAACACTATGAGGTCGGGGTGAACTATATAATGAACTCTATATAATGAACTCTATATAATGAACTCTATATAATGATGTTATCTAGATCTATATTTTTAGGTTCCTTGGTTCCTGTGTTTAAGTGCCAGTTTATCTTGTATTTTCCTTGTTCACTTATTTTCTCTGCTTGTGTGCAGGTGTTGGTGGCACTTAATTAGTAACTCATGTTTTAAATACAAACGAAGGTTAACACGCAAAAGGCTGCTGTCAGTCACAACAAAACAAAACATAAGAACTATGAATATGAAATGCTTATGGAAATCACTGGAATGGTATTCGATATTGGACATTCATATAAAATTTTGTTTCAATTACTGAACTGACATAAAACTGACAAAAATTATAATGACTATACAAAACTAACATGGCCCACGAAAGACATACAAACTAATAATTATGAAGCCACATGGGTAAAACATAACAGTTCCCATTGACTAGGTGTCTTTGGAACACTTTGTTTGCATTCATAAAGTATTTGGTACTAAGTATTTAAAAAGATCAGTTTTGATTAGCCCTGACTTTAATGTCAGTTGATGTCAATTACAATATGGTGGCGATAAACGTCTAAAAATTCATGTTCATGGATCTTATGTTTTGCTTGTGATGTGTGATTGACAGAAATGCTGTGAGGTTGAAGGCAAGGAATTTCAACTAAAGTATTTTCGCCTCAGCCACCTCAGGAACAAAACATAAGCCCTCATGTTTTACATGTGTGTAAGTCAGATCTCGCCTGTTGAGAGCTAGGCACACAGTGTATCGCGAATGGAGAAACCTCCCCTTGATTAGGCATTTGTTGTACCTCAATTTCAAATCCACAGAGCTGCAGATATCCAGACCCAATCCACTGTCTCTTTCAAATTGTGCAACAAGTGGTGGAGAGACACTGCAGTTATGCTAATGAGGTGTCAGTATCTCTCCAGCAGTCAAAACACTCAGCATTACACATTGTCCAGTTAAACGCAGCATGCATGTATTTGACTTTGTAAAATTGCATTTAAAATGTCCATTTGGCACATGCTTTCATCCAATGCAATGACATTTAAATTCATTAATTCACGCGTTCCTGGAATTCGAACCCATGACCTGGTGTTGCAAACTGAGCTACAGAAATGCGGTGTACTTTACATCTCATGTCCTCGGGCATTCCTTGATGAAAACATCTTGGACAAACCCAGGAAAAAAGACATCAAATATTTACAAAGAGCGACATTAAAAATGTATCGGGATAAACAACCATATGTCTCTCTGTACTGTTCAATGGAAAATCCTCGCAAGAACATTTACTTAGATTTACGAATTTAACACTATGGTTTTCTCGTCTCGCCTCGAGGTTCTGCACAGCTGTAATATTTACCTCAGAGATTTATATCAAACCCTGTAAAACCCTCGGAAATGCTCCGGCAATATGATACGACTTCAACATAATCTATAATCAACAATTGTGTGCGGCTGAACACTGACCCAGCTAACACGGAACGTTTTCAGAACGCTGGCTAACCTTCTCTAAAAGTTCTGTCAAAGTTATCAAAAATGTTTTATAATATAACGTTATTACAACTGGACGTCTAAAATGGAAACGTTAGGGAAACGTTCCAAAACCCTTAAATCGTTAACTGGGGAGGTTGGCTGAATTTTGTGGCTTCAAATTCCAAATAAATGTATTTAATATAACAGCAATCACATGAATATTAACTGCATTCAACACACAATTCTTTACAGGTGCTACAGCCCCCTTTCCTATAATTGCCCCACTGTCTTAATTGGGCAACAATGGAGCTGTATGTGACGGGGTGATGTGTCAACATTTGAAATGCAAATGCCGCTCTCCCTCTGGGTTCTCCAGAAGTTCTGAATGAAGAGCCTAATGAGAGCCTGAGGGACACACGGCATCACCAACTCTCTCACTGTGACACGTCAAACATGAGATTTATGAATAAATTACAGCGAGGAGAAAAAAGGGCTCATTTCTCAAAGGTTCAGCGAATTTGGCACTTGTGTTGTCTGGGGTCGGCATAACCAAAAGACCGCCGTCTTTTGATTCGTGGAGAACGTAGACGGGACCCGTGTTTGATGATTTGATAAGCTCACGCAATGTGTTTGATTTTCATTAAATCTTTATGGCACACTCTCTGCGTTAGTCTCATTATTTGATTCGAATTTAATGACACACAGGTTTTGTGGGCGAATCTCTAACATCTGCTCTACAATATTAATGAGGATTGACTGGCATTAGACCTGTTAATGACCGAAACGGACAGCCACGCTCGCAACAACACACGCCCCTCCCACAATCCAAACACACCACTTCCTGTACTCTTGTTAAGTGAGTTTAAATGAATGTTTGAGGGTGAGAGCTGAAGATATCCCAGAAGCTCTTAGTAATTAGCCTCTCCCCTCTTCCACCAGACACCAAGAATCTGAAAGGACTGACAGTCAATCTCCGAGGCCGACGCATGAATATTCCAATAGTCACCATTGAAATAGGCATTATTAATATTTCCTACTTCAGACTCAAAGTTTTCAAGGACTCGCCCTGTGAAGTTTTCCCTTTGTGGGCTTATTGCTGTACAGTAGCTGTTCTGATATAAAGCTTCACTGTAGAGAGGGGTAACGCTGAGAGAATATAAATATGTAAAGCTGATGTAAAGTACAAATAGAATCTTTTATCTCTCTCTTTTTCTCTCTCTCTATTCTTCTCTCTTTTCTTTGAGTGGCAGGGGTTTCTTGAAGCACTTTGTGTGGGGCAGAAAGTCAAATCTTAAAGCAAAGATAAAAGACAAAATGTGGGCGACGTGCAGACATTCTGACAAAAAAAACACAGCAGCCTTTTTGGACCAATGCTGGTAAGTAATACACAAAAACCTTCTATGAATTTCAGACTTGCATCTATTCATCCTTTCATTCGCACAATACAAATGCAGAGAGCTCTCAGTGTGCCAGCTAACAGGGAGCGTTCTTTAAACGTTTAAACATTCTTGCAGTTGCGTCAGCAGAACGTTTTTATCATTTTATATCATATATTAAAAACATTATTCTCAATGTAAAAAATCTATAAAGATAAAAAAACAAAAAAACGTATAGACTTTGAGTGACATCATCAACAAATGACATTCTGGACCTGAGAAGTTTAATATCTACCATTTAAAAGCTTGTAGTTCGAGAGCACAATGTAAATAATGCAACTGTCTTTTATTGCAAGTGTAAATATCTGGTCATATTACAGCAAATATGTTTATCTAGAAGTTTGATCGCACCCACAGAATAACAGTGTATTCGTACATCCGCTGCTAATACTATGAAATGTCACCATGTTCTGGCGTGCTCACGCGTATCTTCCTGTTTCCTGTGTGCATAATGATTGTTCAGTGATCGTTTATGTTGACTTTACCTGATTTATGCCAGTGATGACAATATACTCGACTCACAAATCAATAACATTCTATGACAGTGAATCTAGAGGTACTGAGGTACACCCAGGCGACCAATCAGAATTCAGATACACTCAGGAGCTTGGTAAACTTGTTAAACATGTTAATTTAAGCCCGGGACACATATTGATCTGTGCAATTATACCTTTGCTTTTCTGATCGTTAATGTCATTTGTTGATAATGGAACAGGTGAACGATGAGATGGTGATGATAGAGGAGAGAACTCGTGGAGAGACTGAAAGATGAAGGGACTTTTGACTGCTCCAGGCATGGCTTAATTAAATACGTGTGGTGAGGGTACAGGTGCACATTAAGAAGGCAAGAGACAAGCCATCTGCTTCCACTGCAAGACATGCCAGAGATAAAATATTCATAAGAACACAAACACACACACACACACACACAAACACTCATGCACTTTAATATGGGCAGACACTGGCTCACAGTCTCACATACACTTGCACACATTTTCAGTTACTTGTATAAAACCAAAGTGTATATATAAATACAAATGTATATATACTGTATATATAATGTACATCTACTGTGCACAAGTCTAAGATGCTTCATCAAACTATAGTGTTTTTAGGATTTTGATTTATATCTTTTGCTTAGTGTGTCTGTAGTTAGTATCAACTTTGGTTTTCAAGCTTTGTCACACGTGAGATTTTTGTATTTACAAGGAGTCCTACAGAAGACAGTATGTCAGAGCTAACTGTTGCAACAACTACAGGATATGAACATGTAAGATCTGTTAATGGACTTTGCTAAGCCAGTAGGCTACATATAGGCAAAACAGCTGATAAAATGCCCCTTTCTCTATGATCTGTTGGTTTATCCTGGTGAAAAGTGTCTAAATTGTTCATGGAAACCATGTTTATCACTTTCATACTGTACATGTTGTCCATATGACTGTATAACCACCCATAAAACCGATATAATTCACCAAGTGACTCCAAACCTCCCAATCAACTGTCCTAACCACAAACTTTCAGTCTTTAAGAGCTCCATTAGAAAACCTGCAGTATACCAGCAGATTCCGGTCAATATTCTGCTTGAGAAAGTCAAAGTACATTATGTAAACCTAACCAGAGAGGATTCTGACAACCAGTGGGGCACAGAGATAAAACAGCACTGCAGAAAGACCGGATGCATAAGATAACATATCTTGAGAAAACATCTTAGGAGGTATCACATTTCCTAGTATGGACTACTGTGAAGTACTGCCTTGTCTTGGGTGTTACAGTATTTGATACAGTACGGTACAATTCAGAATGACAAAACAAGTATGCTTCCATAATTATCAATGAAGATGTTGTGTAGAATGCACTGAAGTGTTACCTGTTTGGTCGTGATGCGCCACTCATGACAAAACTCCATGCTTTGAGTGCAGACCGGATTCCAAAGACCGGGTGGCATCACATTTTCTAACTGCATTGAAAGAGAACATGTTACAAACAGGCAACAACTCAACAAACAGTTCAGTAGATTAGTTAAATGACTAGATTAGACGTTACCTCTGCCACTGGGTGTTGCCTCCCTCCAGGACATGCTTTTACAAGGTCATTAAAGTTTTACACTCGCAATTGTAAAGAATTTTGTTTTCCAACAATCATATGACAAAGTGATCAACATTGCTCTCTTACCAACGAAGAATAATTATATGTAGTAAATATGAATTGTCTCTGGAGCTCTTTAGGGCCCCCTGCTGGTCTGGGGCACTGGGCAAATGCCCAGTAGGTCAGTGTTTGGGGGGCAGAGAGAGACGTTTCAAACGTTTGTGTAGGATTTGCATTGGGAAATGAACCAAGTGTAAGTTGTCAGTCATAACAAGGTGGGAGACATGGTCACATTTGTCTTTAGAGTCATCTCGAGTGATTACACATTTCCCTTGATGTCTTGGTTTCTTTTTTTGGGTCGAGGTGCGCTCACACACAGATGGTGACTTTGAAGCTGCGTATGGGTGCGTGGCTCTTTACACTGTTTGTAATTATAAGTTTGCTGCTGAGAGATTTATGCTTCGCTCTGACAGCAGCTGGCAGCTTCTCATGGTCTGACTAATATAAACTTCACTTCACAAACAGTCGCTGTAAAACATTTGGGATTACGAACTTACTTATAACTGACTCAACATACGTACAGATACACATGAAGGCGAATGACGGCCAGAGATGAATTTATTTATTTATTGACAGTGAATTCATTTCTGCACAAGTAGTTAATTTTTGTTTAACATTTTTTAGTATTATGCTGCCTGGTTCAAGAAAGAGCTTATTACTTTGAGATTAAATAGTTAGTGTCCCAAAGAATGTGGATATTTAGAACACACTCTGTATAAATGTACACCCATTTACTGTATATATGTCTTTGCAGTAATGTAAAACCCACACACACACACACACACACACAAATATATGCATGCATAGCAATAGGATTTATTTAAAGAAACAGTACAAACACATTTGAAGCAAAATATTCACAAGCGTTTGTTA
>JAZGTJ010007099.1:0-23540 GCA_036877575.1 Botia almorhae
GGGGGCAAAAAATTTTTTTTTCTCCTATTAATGTTTTCAACCTATTATTAAGGAGTTTAGAAGGGTTGGATGCCACATCTAAGCTTTTCCGCTTGTTTAATATATTTCTTTTTGCTCAATATATTTTATAGACTCAGCAATCTCAAAACATGTGAGCTTCTATGTTATAAAAGGCTGTGTTACTACCTCACATGTCCTTAATATAGCTTCTAGGTCATGCAAATGGATGGTTGGTATTCTGGAAAGATTTTTCGCTATTTAATATTCATGGAATATAAAATATTCAGGGCTGTACGTCACTTGCTGCCTGTAAAGCAGGAAAGCTACATGAAAGATTTCCCGCCTTGTCATTTCATTTGCTGTGTTCGTATAATTTGGTTTCAAAAGAATGTGTGTGCTGTTAATCTCTTGTGCTTTGTGTTAAAAATGACACATTTTCCAGAGAATGCACAGTGGTACTCCATCTTTTTTATCTCTGTGTAGGGTATAATAGCTGAATAGCTAAAGAGTTTTGCTATATTTGCCACGTTGTGTCGGGTCCCGCTGTGCACTGTATGTTTGCTATTGTGACAGTCTAATTTCCTTTTGGGAATCATTAGTTCGGCCCTGACCGTATGCATCATTTTTTTATGTAAATAATTTCTAGAAACTTAGTTTTGCATAAACAACATCAGGACAGGCTCATTATTACTGCACTGTAGAAAATACCTCCAATTATTATGTGATTTGCATCTCAGATGTTTTTTAAAATGGTTATAAATTGAAATCCAAGAGTCTGATATTGCTAGTGAAAATTTTTTTCAATAACTTGCATTTTTTTACACTATTTTTTACATATTATTAGTAATGTAGATGTTGAGAATGGCTTTGTATTAGATAATCCCCCCCATGACACCATTCAGTCACAGGTTCTTTAAAACCTGACTGGGCATTTTATCCAGTATTATTTTAGTAATGGTCCACAGAGCATTTTGTGATGTGGCCAAGTGCTTGGCTTTGTCAGTCTTTTGTACAAAGCACTGAAGGGCTGTCAGTTTTACAAACTGTTATGTTTATTTGATTACTGACCTTGAAATGGTGTAGAATCTTATTCGTAACACACCATAACATTTCTTTGTTATCTTTTAGAATCCTAAATTTAATGTTTATTTTACAGTATGCATTACTTTATGAATCTCTGATTTGACCTCTGATGAATGTGGTCTCAGACTTTTGGACCCCACATATACATGCAATGTTTATTACAATGATCAATAACAGAATGTTTGACGTTGTTTGTTTGTTTAACAAAAAATGTGTCGTTTTTGATACAAGTCCAATAAGTGTTACTTGATTTCCTTTACTTGATTCTGTTTTCTGTGAGTTCAATCTCTCCTTCTCTCTCCATTTCTTCATTTCTCTATCCTTCCCGTTCTGTGTCTGATATGTGCTCCGTGTATCTTGACTGTGGTGGACCTGACTACTTACGGTAGGTGTGAAATGGCTTGCAGTGCCCCTCTCTGACTGCCTGGTGTAAGCTCAGACCAGGACAGGGGGAACTGGGCATTGACTGGCTGAGAATGAGATCTCTGGCTTTTACTTGGGTCTTGCAAGCTGCTGAGGTTGCCTGAGGAACTAGTTTGGGGTTGGTTGAGGGAGGGGCTCGCATTTCACTGGTTTGACATGCAACGTGACCACGAGCAGTATGGGTAATTTTTATTAAGCCAATTGAAAATAAGCGATGGCCCTTTAAGAGAGTATGTGCATCTGATTATGATATTAAACTTCATCTCTGCTTAATGAAAATACCAACACACCAATACTCACTAACATGCATGTTGAAAGGGTACAGTTGGTGATTTGTCCTCTAAAACCTGCTCCACCTATCTGATGTCACAAACTGGTCTTTCAAAGCATTCCCTTCAACAAATCAGTATCTACCATTTGGGTTGGTACAACAATTGATTCTTTAAATCCTTTCCTAAAGTGATTAAGTGGCCTCAACAGGGAACACAAAGACAAATACACATTAGGTGAAGCAGTATTTGAGACAAAACCCAATGCATGCCCTTCATACAGGCACCAGTGAATGACCATGACTTGACTTGAGAGTAGCTTTTCTGGATGACCCATTGTGTAAAAACAAATAAATAATCTATTTTCGTGCTTTCAGAAATGTGGAGATGAACCAAAGCATAAAGCAGGTGGGGTAGAAAATATCCTCTCACCAGAAGGCTTATTGCAATGTTTTAGTTTGGTTTTATTATTTTAAATGTGCATTGTGGTGTGTGTATGTGTACAAGTTTAGTGTACTTCACTTAGAAGTATTCTTAAAGGTGATGTGTCTATTTTCCTGCAAAAAAGGAAACCTGCCGAAATTATATACTTCACCTTAAATAATTCACTGCTCCAAGAATTGAACTGAACTGAGGTCTCTGTATATCACGTAAAGACCTTTTTAAAATGTCTTTATGATTAATAGCCAAACAATTCCAACAACAGTAATGTGCGTGCATTTTTCTGATAGTTTCTGAAAAGCACGTTTTGAAGATGGAGCAGCCCAGTGTTTTCGCTTGGGGTAGTAAACAGCAGCACCTAGAGCACATAGGCTGAAAATGATATTGAATCGGTGCTAATGAATCTAAATCACGATGCAATGAAAGCGGTTAGTAATTACATGCTAATTTGATCAATTGGTGCAAATAATGGTTTATTTTGTGGGTGTTTGATCTCTCCTTCACAGTTTCTTATTTTATCTGCTACCTTCACTAAGAAGAATTCACTTAGCATGACTGCCTCTGAATGCTCAATGCAAGTCAATTTACGTTGCATATAGAACCACAACCCACTTCATATGGTATTAGGAACATTGCATCTGTTATGTCAATAATCATCAATAATAATCTAATGCAGCATTGCAAGGGTTTTCTTCACTATTGCTCTGTTAATTATGAAAAAAGCTATGAATATTTTCAGATAATGCATTTTGTGGCTTGGCATGCATGAATGCATTTTTAAATCAGAAATGGTGCTGTACTGTTTTGTGTGTGTGTGTGTGTGTGTGTGTTAGTGTTCCTCTGTGGGTGCGTGACCAGAAAGGACAAATTCTGACCCCAAGCATTTTTTCTATTTAGAAACATTCTGATTCAACTCTTTTTGTCATTTTTGTACTTTTGTATTTGTTTTTTGGATTTTCCCTAAAGCTGAACAAGACAACTTCAATTATGTAAGCTAATATTTGCTGTTTCACTAGCATCGCTTTGGTAGCTCCATATATTCTACAAAAAGTGTATTAGGAATCTCAAAAATGCTTGATCTTATGAAACAGACACAGTGGGGTTGTAGCAGTTATGCTGTTGGCAGTCCCACATGGATGAGCTTGCTGGGAGGATAACATCACTACTTGATCACACCAGTGGCCTCCAAAATACTGTCTGTCAATATAAGCACTAGATCTGTGTGTCAGAGAATCAGAGAACACAGATACTATGCAGAGCCAGACTTTTGATTATGCGCATAAAGTCTAGTCAGTTTAGCAGTTCATCATGGCCAAGAACTGCCCACTTATTATTTTATTTACTTGCATGTATAAGTACCATAAGTACACATATAATAAGTACTAGGATCTATATTGTGTGTGTGTGTTGATGGTTTATTTCAATGAGAGTAGCTAAAACGTTACTAAAAGCACAACTCAGCAATAGAGCCCAAGTTGTTTAAATACACATTAAATACACACAAACATTGATTGTTGGGCAATAGGCTTGTTTCCACCACTGAGGAAGGTGGATTGAGAAGTTGCTTAAACTATTAATTATGAAATTAATTAAGTGTGAGGATATTTCATTCAACATGGCATTGGATTTTATTTGCTAAAGATAGTGAGAATAAGACAAATGCGTTACCAATAGACCAAGTTATCTCAATTACAGGACGAATTTGGCTCCAAAGAATGTTCTGCAAACTTTATTCACTAAAACTATAGCTTTGACTTATCTTTAAATAAAAATATCAATATGCGCCATTCATCTGTACTATAAGTTACTACAGACATTTTTTATGTCTTAACTTTTACTACTGTTCAAAGTTTTAGTTCATACAAGCAATAGACAGCCTTGTAAAACAACATTTAAGTGATTTTCAATTATGGCACAGAGCACGAACATTGTGTTAATTACAGAATCATTAAATGAAATTAAATCACCAACAGAGTAAATGACAATACAAGTTAATTAAGATTAATTTCAATTTTTGTTCCATTGTCATTTTGAATAACAGCAGGGAGGAAATTGTTTTTATTATATCTCAGGTGTACGCAGAGATGACAATCTTTAGAATCCTAATGTTGTACTGTACATTATAAAATGATAATTATACAGTATCAGCTTTATAAGATACATTTGTTCTCATTTCTTTTCCAAGGACCATAACTTGCCTTCTGTATCTTCCAAACATTTTGTCATGTGTGAAACCAGCCCTTTAAATTCGGTATGTCTCATAGCCAACCTAACGGGTTTTATTATACCCTACGGACTGGAAGTCAATTTATGGACACCTGCTTCAGACACTTCCAAAACTCTTTCCTTCCACACGACTAATGTAGATTGTTGATACAAATGGTGTCATAAAAGGAAAAGTGAAATCAAGTCATGTTGCTACTAAGGTCATCGCTGTCCCAGTTACATACAATAACATCCGGGTGATTTGACACCTGGCAGACTTCAGGTAAGATTGAAACTGCCCAATGAAACATTCTTGGAGAACTTCATTTACTTCCTTCAGGTCTGCTGTAAATCCTTCTGTAATGCTCTGCTGTCCTTCTGTCTCTCCAGAAACAGGACGACGATGATGATGAAGAAGATATAGACACGGGAGTACCTGAAGAGAAAGAGGAGGAACCAAAAGAGAAAGAGAAGCTTGGAAAACTGCAATTCTCCTTAGATTATGACTTCTCTGAGGGAAAGGTTAGACATAATTCTTTTGAATTAGTTACATGATATACAGAATCATATATTATCAGAATAATGCTAATATTTTATATATTGATAGAGTTCCCCCAAATGAATATAATCAATATTGCCTGTTTTATATCACTGAATATACGCCTATCGCTGGCCTACAGTCCACAATAATTTTGAAATTGAAATCTTGTTTTTTATCTGCACTATTTTTTTATTGTTGGTCAATGTACACATGTGGGCCTTGTTTTTATGCCATGAGTGGTGCATTTTTAAGTTAAAAATAGCTATTATTACAATCCCCTGCATTCTGTTACAATTGTACAATTGTACAAAAATTGTACAGTTTCAGGGAGCATGATTTTTATTTAATACTAAATTTTAATTTAATACTAAATTGAGAGCTATCCTTTAAGCAAATGAAGAAAATATTTGCGTTTGATTCTATCATTCTATTCAATAAACCTGAATGCCTGTAAGTTTTGCAATTTTTCAAATTAAACAAAATATAATAATTGGACTTTCATTATGTAGCTGACAGTGGGCATCCTGCAAGCTGCAGATCTTCTCTCCATGGACAGTGGAGGCACCTCTGACCCGTACGTCAAAGTTTTTATTCTCCCAGACAAGAAGAAGAAGTTTGACACCAAGGTGCACAAGAAAACCCTCAACCCTGTCTTCAACGAGACTTTCCACTTCAAGGTACAGAACCAACATTTCATGTTGAAGTTTATCTCACCGTCAAATTTCTAAGATTCCCCTTTTCTGTTTTCAACATATAACAGCTTTGATCCTGAGACTAACCTTGCAATTATGCTAAATTACAAGCATTAATAAGAGACTAAATTGGATTTTATATGTGGTGTATGCCAGTGCGAAACTTTGCTTTGTCAATGCCATTAGCCACTTCACACATGCTGTCTTTATTGGTAAATTACTGGCAAATTACCATTAAGAGATCATGTGTGAACAGGATATTTTAAAAATTACTGGTAAATTGGTCCTGGCAATTTACCAGTTAGAGAAGTTGTAACTACCAGTATTGTACCGGTTAGGGGCTATGTGTGAACATAGAACAGGATTACTGTTAAACTAATGTAAAAGTCAATCAGAACATTCTAACATGGATGATGCATTTACTCTGCGATAATTACAGAAATCAAAGCAGAAATGTTCGGGTAAAGTCATACCGGTAATTTGCTGTTAATTTACCAGTGTGAAAGGGGCTATTATAGGGCATTGCCGATTATTGCCTCAGTATCATCTGCCTAATATCATCTGGCTAATTAAGATACTTTCCACTTAGTTGACACGAAAATTAAGACACTCAAATTAAATGTAATATTCTGCTTTATATAAAAAAGTGATTACATTTTGCCTTACTAATATTATTTTATTTTAGATTCCATTCAATGAAATGGGAGGCAAGACTCTGGTCATGTCCGTGTACGACTTTGACCGTTTCTCAAAGCATGATGTGATAGGCGAGGTGAAGATTCCCATGAATACACTGGACCTGGCCCAGCCCATTGAGCAGTGGAGAGACCTGGATAGTGCTGAGAAAGAAGAGGTAAGCCTGCTCATCATCTGTCACTCTCTTCACGTTAACAGCTGTCGCAGGGAGCAGCTGTCACTCTGAAATAATAATGAGAGTTAATGAAGCTGCACTGTTAAACTTGCTGTTACACCCATAATGTAACATAACATTATATAATGGCTTTTATACCTAAACATGTGTTTCAGAAACAAGAATATTTCCCTTACCAAGCAACTAAATCTCTTTGATGTGAGACTGCCCAAAAGAAAGAGCAATACTCTTTTTGATATCTCTTAGACAGCAATCTTTTAGACTAGATGGTGAGTAAATGGAGACTTGAGCTTACATGTGTCTCCTATAGAGTTACAGATAAGATTTCAGTGACTCAAACTATGCTAAGATCTGCTCAGACAACAATGTTTGCAAACAGACAACAGACTGCAAACAAGCAGTCAGAGATTTCAGTATGAACTGAAACATTTATCATCAAATTCTTTCCGGACTTTGGGATTATTGGAACAGTACTACCCACATTAATTTAATAGCTGTATGCTACTATTGTTAATATACTGAGACATAACTGAGAGCTCAATAAAATCTCTCCATCTCCCTAAAAACCTTTAAGTAATAAAGTGTTTCTCTGTGTAAGAGTGGCAATCAGCAGGACTCTGGTAGAACTGATAAGGATAAGGATAGAAAGTGTTTTCAACAATTTATTCCTTGGTGTTAGTGTACAGATCGTGCTAAACGTTAAAATAACTAAGATGTAAACACACAGAAGCATGTGAAATCTAAAATCTACTTTCTTACAACACAGCCTGAAAAGCTTGGAGATATCTGCATCTCTCTGCGCTATGTACCTACAGCTGGAAAACTCACCATCTGTATCCTGGAAGCTAAGAACCTGAAGAAGATGGATGTTGGAGGACTCTCGGGTATACACAGACACACGCACACACACACTATATTGCTTTTGTCTTTCTGGAGAGTGGGTGGAGGTAACACGCCATCTGATTTCCTGACTGCAGAATCACATAAAATAACATTATAACAATAATGTTTAGATTTTATTATTCCCTTTTAAAGGAGATTAAAAGGGCTGTGGTTAATATATTCAGTAGATGTGCATATTTTAGCCATTACTTGCTTTGTAAATTAATTTATCATGTCTGTGGCAGACGTGCGCAGCAGGATTCTGTGCTGCAGCAGCGTTTTTGTGTCACGCCTGTTCTTTAGCGGTAGCCATGCAGAACAGATAGCACTCACGTGCTGACTCTGCAGTCCTCTGCTCGTGCTGCCCCATGCTCTCCCTTATGCCAGCCTCAAAGTTTCCATCTGCTGGCTAATATGGGAACAGCAGCTGCTTAAAACCCTTTCCAGGCTCTATAGGCTTATACAATAGAACAAAAACAGGTTTTAAACATTCAAGATTTAATTCCTAACCTTAAAGTCTCAAATGACATCATAAGTGATTAAGGGAAAGACCTGGTGCAGTCTAGTTGTTTAAGTAATGGGTTGGTGACTTAAAGGTTTTGGGTTTGATTCCTGCAAAGGGTATTTTACTGCGTTTCCTCAGACTCAACAATGCTTTATAATGCAATATATATTACGTTTTTTTTCACCTGAAGTTTATGTTAACAACATACACAACAGGATGTCAACTTAAGCATCAAATAAATTCAAATACTGTGCTGATAACCCTTTGCAGATCCTTATGTGAAGATTCACCTTCTACAAAATGGAAAGCGACTGAAGAAGAAGAAGACCACAGTGAAGAAGAACACACTGAACCCCTACTACAACGAGTCCTTCAGCTTTGAGATTCCACAGGACCAGATGCAGGTAGAGATGCTTAATGTATCGGTCTTAGTCAATCAATGTCACATTCTGTTGTATAGATTATAATATTGGTTGTATTGTTTTCATAGAAAATCCAAGCTGTGATCACAGTGCTTGACTACGACAAGATTGGCAAGAACGATGCTATCGGGAAGATCTGGGTGGGTAGCAAAGCGCAGGGCAGCGAGCTGAGACACTGGTCCGACATGCTGGCCAACCCACGTCGGCCCATTGCCCAATGGCATCCGCTTAAACCAGAGGAGGAAGTGGATGCTACGTTAGCAGCCCTCACTGCCAAGAAGTAATCCTTCCACTTCCCTAACCCCCCTCCCTTTCTTTCTTTCACCTGCACAACACATCATCTGAACCAATTAGCACTAAATTACAACTACTGGCCACCAGACTAGAGACTAGAGGGATGAGAAGAACACAAATCGGTATCGTCAACAGCTGTAGACCACCCCAAAATGAGATAGTGGATCAGGTTTGCTATCGATGTTCTTCGAGAAAGGCTGAGCTCTAAGCAGAGGGTTCTTCGGGGAACAGCTCGGGGTTTAATTACAAAGACACAAGCTCACATTACAGCACATTCACATCTGAACTTCCAACAGATAAAGCATTCCAAATTTCTGTATCGGTGACCAGGGATAGAAAACACTGCCTCTTCCACTGCCTAATTTTAACACATTTCTTCTAGATTCTCTGGTCATCTAGATAAAATATGTTTTATTATGTTTGTTGAGTCTGAAAGAACAATGAAGAATAATTCATCATAATGAATATTGAAAAAGCAAAGAACATTGGGAATGGAAAGATGCTTGGACTCCTGACCCAGCAAGATGGAATTTTTCAGGTGTCGTCGATTACACTGCCTGTGCATAACCTCTTCTTCCATTGTTCAGTTCAATCGGTCAGCTGGATCCCTCCACTGCCTGACATCCTAACAAACCCTGACAAAAAGGAGACAAGCCTTCAAACATCATGATATAAGCAATTCTTAGCTGCCAGGGATGTCTTCCTGTTAGCGTCAGTATTTTTATCCTTTGCTTTGATGTATTAAATCTATTCTGCCTGAGCACTTTAAATGAAAGTGTGTTTTCGTTCAAGTGTTTCGTTTACAGTATTACCTGCAGTATTAACAATATTTACCTGCATTCAGAAGTTTGTTATTTTGATTTGTGTTTTTGATATTCTGGATCAACCTGTTTTAATTGAGTTCAGTTTAAACCAGAAATTGTTGTGGTTTATTCAGAAGAGAGATTATGACAGAGGGTGATGTGTATTTACTAAACAACTTACCAAACTGCTGAACTTATTTGCACTACTGGAACTACATTCTGTAGTTGTTGCTCTATCAATTTCAGTCTGTGCTTTTGTGATGGTACATTCTTGGTTCGAGTTGTTAGAATTTGTTTAAAATGAGAGAACTAGTATTGTCTGAATCAGCCGCTGACAGCCCAAGTTATTGTTGTGAGGATGTTAATATAATTCAGCTGATGAATGACACAGAACTAACTATTCAAGTGAATGTTCTTCATCTTCCCTGGAGAAACTCTGTTGGCGATGACGATACCTTGTGATCATTTTTCAATTATTAAGCCGCTGGGAAATTTAGCAAATTGCAGGCCTGAATCTTATCAAGATTTTTTATAGAGTGTAATTTATTGCGTGTAGACAAGGCCAAAAGTACCATGTATAAAGATCCATGGGTGGATTATAGGAGGGATTGACGGTTTGTGTAATCACCATGCTATAACCTAAAACAAAAAACATAAGGAAATTTCACTGTAGTGACTTTTAACTTCTGCTACAGAAAACATCATTCTGGCATTTCCAACTTGCTTTGGAGAAGTCTGCTATTTTACCCAAAATTGTAGGGTAAAATGAAAAGTCTTTCATTATGTCATTCAAAGCCTTTATGATGTTTTATCTTGGAAAAGCACCCCAATAATGACATCAATAATAATATCCAAATTTTGCAGAAGCTTTAACAGAGTCCTCCAATGAGGTGAGAATGCACGGGTAAGTGTCGTTTTGGTAATGCACAAACAAAATTGCTACAGTGACGTTTTCTGTGTGAGACTGCAGTGTATAAAAACTTGCAACTCTTCTGACAAGTCGCGTTCGGTTGCAATAACTCTGTTGTCATTTGATAGAAGATACTTCCTGTCACATTCACAGTGCAGTTTGACATTTTTAACATGAACAAATGTGTGTTTTTTATCATTTGCTTATACAACCTCATGATTTATTTTTCTGGTGACATCGAAACATAATTTATTGATCAACTGCTGTGTTAATATGAGTTCATTCTACACTATTGTGTCTATTATATAGAAAAACTTACACAAAGAAATCGTAACTAGCAACTAACAAACCGCCTCCCCAACCCATAAGCGTGTAGGTTTAACTATATATGCATAGTTCCTACTTTATAATAATGCATGTTACAATAAAAAAGATGTGCATGTTTCACAGATAAAGCAAAAATATATTGTGTAGGTGTTATTTGTCATTTTAATAACAATATGGAGGGGGATAAGATACTATAAGATACTGTGTATATTTTCTAATCAAATTAAATATGTATTTATTTTCTGTGAGTGGGTTCTGGAGAGAATATGAAGTATACTAGACTAATCTTCATTTTCAGATTCAATCCATGCCTGAACATTATGAGCAAATATGTTAAGTGCTTTGTGTGAACTAATGTAGAATGAAAACGTAGCCGCATGCTTGCTGTCTACTAATATTGTTAAGGAACAAAGTTAATGTGTTAATTTATTTATTTATTCAAAATGCTTTTTCTTAATTTTTTAGAGTAATATTTGTATGGTTTTGTCATAATATGTTTATGGGAAGTAAAAACTTCCATATGGGGCTCCAAGTCTGAATATTCCCTACCCCTTATCTTGTGGGAACTATGATGTAAAGTTTTGGGTCACGCTGAATCATTATGAAAGTGATAGTGTTCAGTTTTTTCTCAAAATTAGATGTATCTTTTTTTTGTATTTTTCACTATCAGTGCCAATAAGAATAAGTCACGTTTACTGCCATTTTATCTGACTTTACGTCATTCTTACGTGATTTTTTCGGACCAACTGATTTCTAACTTGGCAACAAAGTTGCCAGAGCACAACAAAATCAATCGCATGATAGAAAACTTGGAGTCCCCACTGTTTTCTAAAAACTTTTATTTAAAAAATACATAACAGCGATTAACTAGCCAATAAACAGTATGTTTGTGTGCGTGTGTGTAAATAAGATAAAGCCATAAGACTTGAGCTAAATCTTTGGAGCTCAGCTATATAGATGTACTTAAAACAACCCTAAATGTCTCCCCTTTCATAGGCCTATGTATCCCTTATACAACATTTCATACAAGTCTGTGACACTACTGTTAGGGGTCACACTGGTTCTTAAACGTGCTAATTTAAGCATTATTGGCAGTTTAAACTGCAATAGCCAGTCTCACTTAATAGTGTGTCCTTTCAATTTGTCATTTTCTTTGCATTATGTCTTATTATGATTTCATTCTTTGTTAAGTTTTGTAAATGCCTTGATTTAACACAAAATGTGCTAGGGACATCTGTACTGTATGAACATACACGTGGTCAGTGTAGTTGTTAATTTTCCACTATGTATGTTTGTGCATGCATGTTTGGGCAAAGGGCAATTAAAAGGCAGTTTAAATGGGTTGGTTAACCAATGAAATATACCATCACTTAACATATGGAGTAACAGTTGTTTTACAAAGTACTTTAATTGTATTATTATTATTATTTTTAATAGCAACAATAAGTGGATATGAATAAGCTAGATAAATATAATGAAAATGAAAACTAAAACGAAAAACCAAAAAGTATATTTTGTGAAGTTAAATTAATTTATTTATTGAAATTTAGGTTTGTCCAACTAATTTTAATCAGCATTAGCAGAAAAGGTTTGGGCTTTGAAGTGTGTATGACTGTGTGTGAATTTAACAATGATGCATAGGCCCTTTAATAAAGAATCATTTGTTGTGAGTTAATCAAGCACTGCCATTCTGCCTACATGGCAGCATGCACAATGAACATTTATTTGAAACATTCCTATTTGTCAACCATAGAGTTGCTACTTGCAAGCAGTACTAAAAATGATATGGAAGTTGCTGCAACAATGCAACAGATTAAAAATTCATACAACACCTACAGTTGGCTCTCAATGTATAGATCTGCTTGCAGAAGCAACTCAGTAGTCTTCGTAACCCTCAGTGAGTGTTTTTTGTTGTGCAGATGAATGACATATTGTTCTAACACCCTCTGCAAAGATGTTATACTACATTGTCATTGACAACAGTAAACAGGGCGATGCCTTCAGGGCACATATCTAAACAAAAATTCTGGGGGCAAAAAGAATCAAAAGCTTGCCGTTAAATGTTTTATTTCCTCTTTTGCAATTCATTCTACTTTTCTGACATTATAAAAACAATCTTCTTTTTATTTGTGCTGCTTTTTAAAATTTGTATTAATTTTTTTTAGTCTGTGGGAGATTGTGAGGGTTTGGTCTCAGGCTGTGTTTGTACCTGTTTTTGTGTCGTTGTGTGCGCGCGTTTGCGTTTGTGTGTTCGTCTGTATCGTCGTGCCTAGTATGAATCAATCGCATGCTTTAGCCCTTGATGGGACACTGAGAAAACGTTGCTCACAGACTTCCCATGACCCCTAGTGGACAGTACATGAGCATCAGCAATCCTTGTAAAGACGTCAGAGGAACCAAATAGCTCTACGGATAAATGTTACCGGCTGTGTACTGAAACAAATGATAAAAAATAAAGGCCTTTAATTACACTTATTCCTGTCTGGCTTATTGTTGTGTCATATCTTAGTTTAGGGAGTTTTTTGTTTATTTTTGGCCCACCATAAGAGGGAGGCTTGTTTTAAGGTTAAATGATGAATGAACCATGCTTTGCTTTCATATTTTCTTGAGTTAGGTTAATCAGTGAGGAAAAGATGTAGACAATGAAGGCAAGATGTTTTTTTAATTAAAGCCAATGAATCACTGACAAAAGTAAATAGGGCAACTTTCTTTTAAAAAATTAGGCAACTGAAATATTTTATTAAATAGTGGTAGAGACATTAGTGGCGGCTACTGAGAGCTAATATTAAAGATGGATTTTTAAATGTTTGCATAGATGCCATTACGCATGTATTTAAATACAATAACATTTGTTTATACATCCATGAGACCACTTTGTGGACACTTTCTGCACACCATTGACACTAAAAGCCAGATAATACCTTTTAAACTTTCAATGTAAATCTAATTAAGTAATGATAACTTGTTGTTATGTTATGTTATTGTTAAAATAATGTAAATATGTAGCCTACTGGTGTATCATCTTTTAAGTATGTTTTGAAAATGCTGACAGGTAGAGGGCAGCACTGCACTAAATAGAGCACTCAACTACTAAGTGCATTTTACAGTGTTATTATTAATAATCATAACAGGCAAACAATAAACACAAAGAATCTAAACAAAGTGCCGTGAGCATTGGTTCAAGAATACAGGTTATAAAGTTGTGTCTTATACAGAAAACAAAGCATTTTAAAATAGCTTAAAAACATATTTTGTGGTGTGTTTTTGTTGTCTATACAGATACTCAATTAAAAACAACAAAAAGCATAAATAAATATGGAAAACACATTCAACAATAGTGCCATGTAACCACTTGTTCAATCCTCTTCATATTTAAACACTTTATTTATAAAGTAAAAAGAACTTAAAACTTGGACTAATGGATGAAAACAGAGCAGAAAATAGAGTGACATCATGTCTCAGTGGGAACATTTCATTATTCCATTATACTGGACCATTTTAGACCAGCTGGCTACTTTAGGACAATTCAATTGCATAGAGGCATTGTAGTGTGTGATAATGTTATATAAAGAAACGGCAGTCTATACAGCTCATACCTGCTAAAAAGACCAGCAAAGGTGGTCACCAGTATAATTTGTATTTTAAATGATGGTCCCAGCACAGGAGGGTGTACAGTACTGTGCTGGTGACAGTACCAGACTTTTCTATCTAAATCAGCTGGGCCACCATTTACACCAAACCAGCACTTACCAGTAAAAACAGCTTAAAAATGCATGGAAATTCATGTAAGTCTTTTTAACAGAATGAAGATAGCTTCTTACTCTGATCTTAAAACATCCAGCATTAAGAAAGGGATAATATGAGCCCAATAATTTAATAAACATTAAATAATTGGGCCTGTTTTTAAAAACTTACTAGAAACCAACACTGTCTTTCCATTGACCTTTTTTATATGGGTACCGACCTGAAAAACACAGGTAATACCAGCTTAGCCAAAATGGATAATCAGCTATGGTCAATCAAAATTGTGTACTAGGTTTACCTTAGCCTCATAAGCAAAGTGATAGTCATGCTGGTCAACAGCGTAAACTGGCTTCAACCAGCAAAAAAACAGGTAAACTACAACCTTAAGCAGATTTTAGATGTTTTTTTATTTTACCTGGATTTTCCAGCAGGGTAGGTCTCTTGTTTTGTAACAATATCTTAACTTGGAGATAATGCACCAAGAGTAAGAGAGACCACACAAACCTATTAACCAAGATGATACTGGTCACTCTGAGGTCTATGAAGGGACATTTTAAAACTTTCTTGGAATTGGTCTCTTTTTAATATTTTAACTCTAATGTCTGGTCTTCCTTATTTGGAAAGTTTGCTGATGACTCTGATTAAGGCTCCATTCTCATCTTTCAGTCGCTGGTTGTCAGACTTCAGTTCTGTCAAAACCTAAAACAATGAAAGAGAAAAATAATTTACTTTTAATATACGTTTAATGTACTTTTAATTTTAATTTAATAAAACTATGATCCCTGCCATCTACAATCACTAAGAAAATTTAGAACCTACGGTATTTACAGTAATAAAGCCATGCTCAGTCATATGAACACATTAGCTCTGTTCCAGAATCTAGTAAGTTTCCTACTTAGGCTGTTTTAAGGGCATCACAGGCATGATCCCAATGCAGCAATTTTATGCTACCCTAAAAGATACCTCAGTATAGGCTAGTCAATCCCAGAATGCATTGTGCCAAGCTCAGGTGAGGTGTGCTGTTTGTGTAGTGCACATAGTTGCCACTACACAATGTGTTAAAGATTTCATATGAGTGTTCTTATGTGGACAGTAGACAGCAGCAGGGCAGTAGTTCACTAAGTTTTGAAACAGAGCTATTGTTTGAACAAATCATCTAGTCAAGTTTTGATTATAACAGAATATGATTCAAATTTATTATGACTTATACAGTATGCGTGGCACAGAATTACGTTGGCATGTGAGTGTGTGATCATGCACAGTGTTTCTATACAAAAGTGAATGTCATTCATCTCTAACTGCAGTGATTAAAACAGCAACACTACAAAAGCTTTAACAAGGCAAACCCAGCCACTCATGACTTCATATTACATCTTTCCAGCCTTTGGATAAAAAACAAAGGTTTCTTTCAGAAATGACACACACACAGACTCTCAGTTCTGTCCACATGTCTGAGATTTTCCAGGGTATAAAATAATTCCTTATTATCTTGTCAAATAAAAATCAATAGAAAATAAAACAGCTCATATAATATCTACTTGACCTCCTAATTTTCAGAATAAATTTAAACCCCATTCTAAACCCTATTAGTAGAAAGTGCTCTTTGTAAATACACCGGAAAGGCTTTTAAAGTAAGTTAAAAATACATTGTCAATTAATCTGGAAAAAAGTATTTCAGTATTTTCCTGTGATTTCAGAAACTTTCCAGAGGACACAAAACCATGTGAATCCTGCAGTACATGTCCAATACTGTGTAATGAGTCAAAGTTTAAAACATAATCTACAGTAAAACCAGCCAGTAGTAGAGTCTAGACTTTAAAAGCTCTGTGACAGTAATTTGATTTGCACGCTACGTGAGTATACAGGAGATGTTTGGTCATGGGTTTGGAAGAGCTATAAATATCTTCAAAGTGAGTGCCTGCAGGAGGAATGTTAGGGGTTGCCCTTCCCAGACCCATGAGAGAACCAGGGAGAGAAAGAAGGGAACAAGCGAAAAGATCTTTAATGTAAGACTTAAAAACAAATGAAACAAATGAAAGAAACCTGCCTGGGAGAAGTTCAGCACAGGGGTGGAAGTAGAGGACAGTAGGGTGCAATGAAGGAGACAGAAAAGAGGAAAGTGAGAGGAGGACTAGAGATCCTCCGTCTCGGGAAGAGAGGTCGTCTGAGCGAGGCGGGCAAGGGTGTGGAGCATAGCTTTGTTCTCCATTAGGAGGTGCTCGTTCCTCCTGCGTAGAGCTTGTAGCCGAGCCAGAGCAGGAGGGGTCTGGTGATATAAAAAGGCCCAGATATTGCGAGAGAAAGAGAGAGAGAGACAGAATAAGAGTGTAAGGGAACGTTAAAGAAGGGTTGAGAAGCAAAGGGTTAGTATTAGTGTGTTAAAAAAACGTGAAATCTAAATTGATTGTTGACTTTCTTAATGTTCCAAAAATAACATTCCAAAATAACATTCTCTAAAACAACTTTTTATTTTATCTGACATATTCTGTTACTTTTTAACCTCTCCTCTAATTGCCTGTAATATAAGGACCACTTTTAATGATCCAATCAATTACTCTTGAGTCCCATCGTACATTTCTTTTTAAGGACATTCCAATATAATACACTCAATACAGATTGTACAGTAAGCACAATACTGTACAGCCACAATTTGATTTGTATTAAATGAATAGGTGGACATGAAAACATTCATTGAAATTATTGAAATATTAAGCTAAGTTATGATATGCATTTTCACTCAAAAGCACAACACATTGTTCAAGGCATGGTAACGTTTCATGATGATTTTGAGAAAGTAGAAAACAGTTGCAAACATGCAAACAGATATGATCAGGTAAAAACATACAAACAACACATGCAACTATAGTCGCTCAAAAAAATGAAAGCCTGCATTCACCTTCAGGGTCAATTGTAAATAAAAACAAATGAGTATTTTTAAGTGGGTGAGGTAGCAATAATCATTTTTACCACTATTTTTTTGCAAAAAAGCCTAATAACAGTCCAGTGTGGAGATTAATAAGTGACGTGGGGCATTTGTGGTCAACCTCGGAAACTTCCTGTACCAGCATGTGGAGAAAGCCTGAGGTTTGACTGAGCTAATGCGAGAAACTATCCACACATTGTTTCACAGCTCACAGATTCGAGACCAGGCCAGGACCAACAAAATACTGCAAGGCATCCAGCATGGGTTTGCAGCTCTTTGACTTTTACAAAGAACACATTTAAAATCTCCAAAATGACAGAATGTCTGCTTTGAGAACAGAAGCAGACATGTCATATCACAACAGTCCTGCATAAGACAGTGTTGCTACATTCACCTGCAAGCTCTAACTAAATGTGTAAAAATACGGATTTCAGACCTAATGAAACCTGATAAGCTCTCCTGCCTGGAATTCACTTTTAAGGGCAGCTTCCATGAAAAATGTGATGGTGCCTTATATTTTGGTATCTTGTAAGATACCATAATATAAGGCACTAAAAGATTTGAAGCAATTTCAGAGATTTGCTGTAAGAAGGAGTGAGGGTGCACAAACAAATCTATTTCCAGTAAATCTGTGATCTAAGGAAAACCTTAAATTGTTTTAATCAGCACAAGCCATATTGAACTTCTGTGAGTAAACAGGTGTGTTGGTGACCTTGATAAGTGTGAGCAGGCAACAACGTGTGGGGCAAACCACTCACCATCACCCCCCCTTCACCCATTCCAGCTGAGGTCAGCTCAGTGCTGGTAGCGAAACCTCACTGGGGGTGTCTGTTGGGGCAATAGTGACATCACTCATCAAACAAGCATCTTCCATAGATAGTTTGTTTTTATAGTGTGAGAGAAGCATCAAGGGTGTGTCCACACTGACAGATTTTTTGGAATTCAGTGATTGTCAATGAGAGTTGAAAATTAAAAGCTGCAATCCATATTTTACATACATAACAGATTGATTTTCAAAACTGTCTCCTTAACCCAATTCGCAATGGTAAGTTTATAATAATAATTTATCATTTGAGCTGTCGGGTCTTATTTCATTAGGAATGTTTTGGCTTAATTTAACTTCAACATAGTTAATGATAAGCACTTTGTGTCAAATAACCTGCAGGTGTATGGTTTATACAGAGATGATGGTAGAGTGGCAGAACTTGGATTACAATTTTAAGATGACTAACAACAGGGACTATGATGGCAATGGAAAAATACTGAGCAGGATTTAACATTATGCACCGACCCGAAATGTGACTACCAACAGGAATAGAGAAAATAGAAATCATACAAACATATGATCTATATGCTGCAGTTAAGTAAAAATACTAGTGATCAGCAGTACAGTACTTGACTATAGTGACCTTCAGCAGTTAAATAGCTGCCCATGTGAACACACCTTCAATTTGTTGAGGCATGTCAATCACTGTATGGCCAGCTACATAAATATATTCTCCATAGTATTCTGGAACTAGAGCTGTCAGCATATGTCTAATATAAATGACAATATCATCTATTTAACATGGTCAAATGTTATCAGCATTAAGCTATTCAAAACAAAATAAGCTGTCAAAACAGCCAAGTCCAAACCTTGTTAGCACAATTGAAATCTGGAACAATTATCCTGGAGGGTCAGGCTGATTACTGTTGTTACAGATTTGGCCTCTGGTATATTTGGCACCACATTTTTCTTGGCCCCTCAGAATGCCAGCTATGTGCAATTACTGCTGGAATGCTGAACAAAAGCTCTGGCATGTCTCTGTTCTGGTTTCAGTTTAGCCCCGGTGTAGCTGGAAGTAGGTCACAATGTACTGCAGCAGCTGTGAGATGCTGCAGATGTCTGCTAACAGTGCTGATGTAGAGTGTAACAGCTTTAGCATGAGATAGCGAGCACTAGCTAGTTGGCTAACATGGGCTTAAAACACACATGGGAGCTAAAATTATTGTTATATTGACCAGTCAACTTATACTAGACATGTATTTGTATCAGGGAATAAAATCAAGTTATTTTACTTAGTAAATTTGGAGGTTAGCGCCTTTGAACATGCTCTTAAAAGTCATCCCAACCACAGGCAGCTAAACTAGCTTGGCTAACAAGGCAAAACCACAATAAAACACATTAACTTAATCTATTGTACCTTTAATTCTTCTTCCATGCCTGAGACCCTTTTCTCCAAAGCTTCCTTTTCCTACACAAGCAGACCACAAATCTTATTACAATCCAAAATAACTGCTATAACATTGGATAATAAAATAAAATCTAATCTTTAAAAATATTAATTAAAATGTAATTGCAATTATAAATTAAAACCTATAGACAAAATGAATTGGAAATAAATGATCTTAACCTAAAGTTAACAACACGAAGGAAGAATATCAGTACAAGATCTTACTCGATACTAAGGAGTAACAAATAGAAACTCTTTTAAGTGAGTGTCAGTCATTATATATAATGATGATGATATCTACCCTTTTCTCTGATTCAAATACAGTAGATCTCTCTGATATTCTGTCCTGCTTCTGCAATACAAGATGAATAAAAACAAAAAATAAATCATCAAGCAAAATCATTGCAAAATAATAACAAAATCACTGTACATACAAAGCAAATATGAAAAAGAGATCTTTATTTTATTTGTAATTTTATGGTACATTATTAAAGCAAATAGGCTTTTTTATAATAAGACAAATAGTCTTATTATTGGCTGCTAGCTACAGTATATTACTCACTTTTGCTATCAGATATACTAAGCCAGACCCTCATTTGCCTGGCTGGAGGCCGAGGGCAAGTGTGTGTTGTTGTTTATAATGCAGGCTGAATTTATTAAAGATTAAAACTTTTACTCCACATCTACTGGGATTGTCCCTCACCTGTGTGACTTTGTCGAGCTGTGAGCGAATTTTGGAGAGCTCCTGCCTGCTGTCCTCCAGACGAGACTTTAACTTCTCGTGCTCAGACAGCGCATCCTCATACAGCTGAGGAAATGAAACAAACACAAGTTTGTCTATCTGGCTAAATTAGCATGTCTTCTGGGAACCTCTTTCCTGTTGTTGGCCAGTAGCAAACCCCTGATGGCCTGCACTGACTCTGCAATCTAAACTCTGTTTTGAAACCCAGCAAACACTGGTTTATGTTTATTCTCTAAAATGGAGACCAGGGCTATTAGTCACAGGGGGCTATATCTCTGTAACGATATAGTTTTGAGTCAAAGGTCCAATTACACAAACAATTGCTTTCTGTAAACTAGGTGTGGGGTAAACAAGCTAACACAATAAAACCACATTGACATACAGTAGTTAACTATATAACGAAGGCAGATTATACTCAAAGGTTAAACTACGTTTACAAAGGTATTTTTATACAGTAAATGTCAGATTGGAGGAAGTTGTAACGTTTAATATGCTGTATGGCATTGTATTGTTTTTGCTAAAACAATAGTTTGTATATTTTTGAAGGTTCCCTTTTACATTTCTGCCCTTTGATTAATTATTTAGTTATTTACAGCATAATTACAGCAGAAACTGCAAATAGCTGTGACGTTTCAAAACAAATTAGCCATGTCTCCATTTTCTGTCTTGATGATACTTTTTAGCTACTTTATATAATATGAATAGTCCTGAATATTAATTATTCTGCCCTTTCCTACATTGTAGCTTCTACACAGTTAATATATGGACATTGATTGTGTCATATATATTTGTCATATACAATATCTGAGAACAATGAACATGTATTTCTCTGATGAAAGTTCTCCTGACCTTTTTATAGTCTTTGCTAGCAGAGTCATCCTCAGTTTTGCTGAGGGAGGCGAGTCTGTTTTCTCGGCGTGTGTAGCTGCTGCGAACCGCCAGTCTGTCTGACGGGGCTTCCACGCCACTGGAGTCTGACCTGCTGCCATCCAGTCAATACAGTCAGACATTATACTAACACATACAGGGTTCATCAAAGATGTTTTTTAACAGAATTCAATAAGCAGTTGATCATGTCATGTATTTATCACAAAAATATAATTAAACAGGACTTTACCTTGACACCCGGTCTTGCTGCAAAAAGAAAAAGTTTTCATGATGTCATGTTGTTATTGTTTACATTTAAATTGCAGAGTTGCTTAAATAGTACCGTTTTACCATAATAAAACAAATAGAAACATAGAAGAAGAATATGTTTTATAATGCTTTTCTTTCATACAGTTGCTTTATAATCACTAACCACATAAATTAAAAAGCAAGTTTCAGAATAAGAATATACACACAAAACTAGAAAAAAAATCACAAAGCAGCATGCTGACACTCTTGAGTGATTTATTAAGCATTAAGCTGAGTCATGATAGAACTGTTGTACTGAATTCAGCCAGCCGATTCATTAAATTATCTCCTTTTGTGTTCTGCAGATGAAAGTAAGTCAAGCGAGTTGGGAAGAACATAAGGGTGAGTAAATTCATTTTGGGTTGAACTAATCCTTTTACACAGGAAATAATGAGTCATCTGAATTTACTTCTTGTGGGTGAGTACCTTAGAAGTAGTCTAACCTCATTACACTAACGAAAAGTACCTTATTAAAGGTTATTTTCTTAAGTATCTTGGATTACCATGTAAATACCACACTTCTTAACAATATGCTTCAATGACACTCCTGTTTGAACACTATAATTTATCTCAGACTCTTCCTGGTAATTCCTCATAGTCTTCCAATGGGAGTCTGTCAATGTGTGCAAGAGTATGATATCATGTCGCCTTGTGCATCTGTGAAATTATTTGTGTGTCTGCACAAAAATAACATCATGTTGCAAAGTGTTTCAGTAGATGCTCCTTCCTCAGCTGAATTCACACCAGCTAAGTTGAGCTGTCCTGAAGGCTTGTTCATGGAGAACAAGGGTCTTTACTTGTCTGACTGTATCAAAGCACTATTTTAATAAACTGATAATAATTTTCTTTTTAAAAACAAATACTTTTCAGCAATTTCCTTAAAGCTTATAACTTTATAGGGATAAAAATAAAAAAACAGTTATTGAGCAATTACATAACAGATCAGTGTTAAAAACAGTGTTAACGATAAGTTTATATTAATGATTTATAATTCGAGCTGTCACGTCTAATTTCCTGGTATGTCAATTTGACTTGTTGGTACATCACGGAACGACAAAGAAACATCCTTTGAAACACTGTTTAAAGATTAGAGCTGCCTACACCACTGATATGAATTTGCATCCCATTTGAGGACGTGCCGGCTGGTACATAAACGAGACCAATGACAGTCTAAACTGAAACATTCATAAGCTGTTTGGCTGAACATCATTCTTATAAATCTATAATTTCCCATGGATTTTTAAGGATGGGTTAGGGTGATTACAGTGCTTGTTGAATCTTACATCTGATGATCTTGCACCTCTCATGGTAATATCCAGTCCCAGATGGAATTTGCATATTTTCCTTGGACTATTTTCTTCACTGATCTCCACTAACAGAATTGACTTAATTATTATAAAACGTGTTTGACAGATTCAACCACAGATTCTGTGCAGCCTTGTTATGCATTCTCCCGCATTCAGGTTTCAGATTCAGGGCTGTTAAGTTTGGAAAGAAAGGAAGGCAGAGAAAGAGTCTCCTCTATTCCTCTTCAAAAGAGAGCACATCCTGTTTAGACACCCTGCAGCACACTTAATTATGCATCAGAGAGGAATAACAGTCCACTGTCTTCACTGTCTAAGGGGGACCTCTGAACAATGCCAAAAAAGGAAAGAAGATTACCGTCACTGTGGCAGGACAATGTTCGGCAAGGAAAAGGAGAGCTCGTCCTGCCAAAACTAATCTGTGCCATCACATATGACCTTATATGTCTCAATTACTGTCTGTAATTGCATATATTATTTGTTGGCATGTTTCTGTGGTGCTTGTTTGTTGGGATATGAGTCCCTGGTAACTGATGAGACAGGGCCTTTTCAATGTGAACTTTTACACAGTAAACATCTCCAGGACATTCTCCTTATGTGGTTATACAGCACGCATTTAGCTCTAGAAGAGAAAAACAGCTTGACCTGCAGCACTGACTTATAATAACTTACAAAATAGTTGTGATGTCACTGTTAGAAACTGGTGTGTGAACAATCTTGTGTTCTGGTGGTCATGTTTGGTCACATTGTGTGGGGGACTCTGGGTGTCT